>CM062568.1:90184985-90239985 GCA_031468815.1 Morus bassanus | reverse complement strand
CAGCCGCCACGGGGCTGAAGTAGCTGAACTGCAGTAGGTGCAGCGCTGGGGAGAGGGGGGCTCTGGGGACAGCCCAGCAGCGCTCCCCCTACTACTGCTCTGGTGTATTTTCATCCAGCTCTCTATCCCCTCTCCTAAAAGCAGCATCCTCATCTTTCTTTTCTCTTTAATGTACAATACATTTAATTTCTAAATAGTAACTACTGATGAAGCTGCAATTCTCAGCTCTGGTCAAATGTCCTCAATGAGCACGAAATACTGATTTAAGGTAACCAGTCATTCAGAAAATGTTATCTTGGCTACAGCTCCAAAATGAATGAAACTTTATAAAACATTACTATCATCTCTTTAATCAGGAAATGCCCATATACTTGGCAGACCAGTTAGATCTTTATTTACCAAAAGAGAGCATTAACCAACAGCATTCTGGGACTTAATAATTTGTTTTAATTGTGATTTTTTTTCAGGAATACATGGTTTTAAAATTGTATCACATGGAAGAGATCTATGCCACAGTGAACCCATTACAGAAATACTATAGTGCCAAGTGAGACATTTTCCTGTACATAATGTACCCTGGCAATCTAAAGGGCTTTAAACCATGTATGTATGTATGTATGTATGTATGTATGTATGTATGTATAATGCATCTGACATAGCCAGACAGGCTATAAGAATCAGATCCATCCTATGCACACCATAAATCATAGCTGAATAATGCACATAAATTAATATTTTGCTTGAGTTAGGGTTTTAAAGCACAGCCTTTAGGGTCAAATTCTGATCTCAGTCTTCCACTGTGTTAGCTTACTTACCCAGTGGCACTGTGAAGAATTTTGTTTTTCTTTTTGTAGTTAAATTTGATTCTTAATGTAGTGCTAAAGGCACTAAACCAAGATTTTAAAATGTTTACATAGGCAGGATAATATTTTAATAGGGACAGATTCAGGCAAACTTCCTTATCAGAGTAGCAAATACTGCTCTACTTTTTTTTTTTTTTTTAATTTTTAAAGTAACTCTCCAACAGAATTTACAGGTTCTGATCTGTTTTTTTTTTTTTTATTTAATATAGATATATTTTTTTAGTATACTTCTATCTTTTTCCAGTGTGATCTAGAAGTTAGAAGTGGCAAGTAAGAAATGAACCCAACAGCCCGTCAAACCAGATAATCCTCAACAAACTACCAGAAGTAACTGGATTACCACCAGCAGTTAAAGAAACAACTTTCACTTGAACAACTGCCATATATGAACATAATGCAGTTATACCACGGAATGTAATTTTAACTTCTGTCTAAACTTTCCTAATTTCTAAGTTGCCTAACTTTCAGATTTCCAGTTTAACTTGGTTTTAATAGAGTTTCTCAATTTTGGAATGGAAGAGCTTAAGTGAAAAGCAGAGGTAAGAAAGTGAAGTGAGCAAAAGCTGAAATGTTTGTAACGCTTTCAGAATATATGTAGGCTTCTTCACAGAAAAGGAGTTTTCAGAGAGGCTCTGAAAATCACTTTGTACGTTTTGTTGCCCGTTCTGATGGGTTCGATCTCAGGCACTAAGACAAAAATGACTGACCAGAGAAGCAATTTGCCAGAGCAAAGGTAATCTGGATCTTCTTGCAGACCAATCTATATGGATCACATATACTGAAAAGCACATGCTTTCAAAATTTCAAATCACTCCATTAATATTATTAAGAGTGCGTATACTTAAGGCTGAAAATTCAAAGGTGGTTACATTAGTATACACATTATATACTTATAAATTGTTGCCTTCAGTCTAAAGCCAGTACCTTGTTACTAGCTATTTTTTGGTGCATCACTCAAACAGAAGAAAAAAGTGGGTGCGGGTCAAGTTCCAGCCTAACTAGTCCTCATTTAAACTGCTTTGCAATTCAACTTAACATTTTTCCCTCAAGGAGCTGTTACAGTCTCCCCAATTAATCTTCCTCCTTAAAAAAATAAACAAACAAAAACCAACCAGGTACCTGATTTCACAGCCTATACCACCATTTTGTTTTAAATTTTTTTTAACACTTTGTAGTCATCTGAATCCCTACTTTTATACTTTCTTCCTAGAAAGCTTCCCTTGCATTAACTATTTTCTGGGAAACTGAATAATAAGGTTGAGATCTGTAAAAACTGGTTTTTTGTTCCATTCAAGAGTCAGTTCCCTCCCTCTTCCTTGGCTGCAGAGGCAATTAGCTTCCCAATTGTTGCTCTGAGTATGCTTCCTGTATTTCTTCCTGTAGGTGGCTCTTCAGTGAGGAATTCTGTAATATCTAACCAAGTACACGTGATGATTTTCCATGTCATATCCCGAAAACATAGGCCAAGAAGAGAGAAACAGTGTGTACCACGTGTATAAATAATAAACCCCCCCCCCATATGGACTCATGTTTCTTTTCCCTCAGCAAAAATAATGAATGCAGAAATACAGTCTTAAAAGAAAAAAACAAACCTCATTTCCTGAAATGCTTATACTTTTGAGTCATTGTGATCAAACTCCAGGGGTTTCTGTTTCCTTGTGATCTTAATTCATCTAGCTGGTTTTCTGCCCTAGTTACATCTGTCTAAGACTAACTTTAGTGGACACACTTTCTACAGGTTTTTCTGAGAAAGCATGTATGTATAGAGCCTCTGTAAATGCGTGTAGTTGAATCCTGCAAGTTCCTCAGTAGGTAGACAGGTGTGTTGGTATGTGATCAAAGGATAAGGAAACTTGTGCAATAACCCCTGCAAAACTGAAATTCTATTTTAAAAAAGAGAAAAACAAAACCAAAAGGGATCTCTTAAATTTACATAGAGTTACAATTGCCTCATGTATGAAGTGTTTCTCATCGAGTTACGTTCCCATTTTGTTTTGAGAACTCATCCAGTGCTCACCTTGTTTTTTAAACCACTGTTATTTAGGTTACCTAGTTAATAAAGGCTCTGTGTGTGTATCACTAATGGTCTTTGCACTTCAACTTTCAATCACCTTGCCTGGTGGACTTCATTTTACTTCCCCGAGGGAGATGGTACTGCTTTTTTTTCCGGAACTCCATGGACAAGCATCCTTCTTCACTTATCTAGTCATTCTGTCCCCATAACAATCATTTAAAGTATTCTCTTTCACAAGGTATTTACCTGGCATGCACACAGCTCTGATAAAAAATGTTGGTGAAAACAGTTCCACTGACTCACAGATATTAGCAGTAGCAACCATATGCAACCAATGTGCACCACCAAAAGAGGCTCCCTGAACAGAAAAATTGAAGAACCCACAACATTTCTACTATTAAGGCAGCAAACTCTCAGTGGCTAGAATTTAACCAAACCAGGAAGGAAATGCCCATCTTTAAGAACAATGCTAAAAAATCCTAACTGGGACAACTGCGCACTTCCACACTGCCACCTATTGGGGGATTTTAAAGCACTGTACAAATATTACCGAATTATATCTGAAGGTGTTCCCATGAGACAGACGCCATTCCTGTCCCACAGAGAAAGAACAACCTTGTGGACTACGGTGAAGATTTTCAAAGGTATCGTTACTGGTGCTGCCTACCTAGATGCCTAAATATATTTCCTAATCTTTGCCATGGACCACTGCAGTGCTAACACACTTACCAGGCTACAAATATTAAGTCCCTTGAAAATTGGGTGTATTATTTAGATGCCTAAATGCAAGGTTGAAATTCACAGCTTAATCAGCTCTTTCACTGTCCCACAGGAGGAGCTGCCCATGGCTGTAATCTGCGGTCCTACGCTCCACAGTGGTGTAACCTAGTGACGGATGCAGAAGGCTGCTTCCCTGTTAAAAATGACCAGAATATAACACAGCGTAACATACATTTTACAGTGATGCAAGCAAGCGAAACAAGTATTCAGGCTACACAGGCATTATATTATTCATAAAATAAAGTCTCGGCCAGAGGTGAGTAAAATACCCATGCTCTTTTAATTTCCACCACCCATAAATAATCTTCCTGTTTGTGTTTTATTGGAAAACAACTGATTTAAAAGTCACCTAGGGTTATAATCCCCCCTCCACAACTGCCATCTGTCCTACAGCGGTAGTAACAGACCCTTTCATTCACAAGCAAAGCCAGCAAAATAAAGAGGAAGAGGAGGAGGAGTTGAAGGGGAAGAGAATGAGAAAGCGGATAAATTCCATTTGTGCTATTAAAAAAAATAGAAAAGTGAACTCAGTGGTTGAAAAGTGAAGATAAAAAGATGAAAACAGTAATCTTGCTACAGAAACCAGAGAATTATGTTCTTGCTCTCCCCCTTTTTTCTTTTTTTTTTTTTTTTTGCTTTCACACTGTACAAACTGTAGCACCCTGAACAACTCACTCCCCTGCTATTTCCAGCACTTTACAGAAACTTTTCAACATTTCTGTTTGACACATATTTTCAGCAGTGAGGTGAAGACAATAAGTAAACAGGTAGTGAAGGGCTATTTAGAGAGCTGGTCAGTCACAGTAATAATAACGCAAAAAGAAAAAACCCCACACAGCACAGAACATCTATCCTATGCGCTGTAGCCACAGACAGCACATGACCTCTGACAAACAGTTTTCAGAGTAATTTTAATGCTACTCTGGATTTAACTTGACTAACTGGTAGCAATTGAGCACATCTTTTTTTGTGGCAGCAGTTATCTAAAATGCTACAATAACAGCATCAAAAGTAGAATGGTGGAAGATTGGTTTTCCATTGTGCTGCTGAACTGGCATAATGCCCACTTTAAAAGCAATTCGCTGCTCATCACTGAAATCTGGCAGACACGACACTAAATGCCTTGAGGAAAAAAAAAAAAGGGTCTTGAGAAGGGGGAACCACTCCAACCAGCAAGCAAAGAAAAAGGAGGAGGGGAAAAAAAAGGCGGGGGGGGGAGGGGGGAAGAAGGCAAAGAATGATGAATCTATGTAAGAAGAGAAAATTGCAAAATAAAAAGTTTAGCGCTGCATGCAGACTCAACAGGCTCTACTTAATTTGCTTGAAGATTTTATCGCAGGCTTGCATTAGTAATAGAAGAACAAAACAAAAGCAAATATATATTTATGTCTGTCTATTGTTCTGATGAAGTGAAAACGTACTGAGTTACGTCAATCATTTGTCAAACACATCTTCCTAGTTTTATTTATCACCAAATATAATGAGTAAATATGTGATAATAAAACTCTTCTTTTTATACGGACATATACAATTTTTTCCCACTACTAAATACAGGTAATGATTTAGAAAGCTTTCAAAATGTCTTTTTACTGTCAATAAAACTAATTCTATTCCCATTTTCATGTTAAAAAAAGGCTTTACAAATGAAAATTCAAATTAAAATTCTGATTATAGTGTAGTGTGACAACACCTGTATTTATAATTTTACTGTCAGCTAGCTCGTAGTGTTTAACAATAGCTTGAAGCAGAAAAGTAATTGGAATTTGTCTGTAACATGCCAGATGACGACATTGGGCACTTTGCTGTGCTAAAGCAAATTTAGTTTGATGACAAAATAACCTTAGAAAGATCGGAAAAAAACACCCAAAGGTTAAATAAAGTCATACTCTTTCCAGGGACATATAATCTACTGTGGTAAACCAAAACAGCTGAGCAGTAGCTGCAGAAACCAGGGTACCCCTGGAGCTGGCAGTCCTCTCCTAAGCATGCATCCCTCCAGTCCCTCCCCGCAACATTCGCCTCCCAGCAGCTTTTCTAAAATGGTGCATTACTCCAATATTATCATCAATATAATTCAGAAACATGGGAGAGAAAGAAAGCGAAGGCACATTCGGTTGGGAAGAGATGCTAACGCATGTGCTGCACTTCTGCGGACCTGTGTGTGAATAAAAAAAAGAAAAAAACACAACAAAAATGTGCGATGTCAGTGTGAACGCAGAAGTATCCTGTGTACAGCAGTTTTTTCATATTGCCCATACAGTTACGCTCACATGTACTAACTGGCACGTACTGACAGGCCGGGTCAAAATTAGGACATAAACACATACGCCTTTTAAGAAACAGTTAAAAAAAAAGCTATTCAACCTGAATATTTCAAAACTCAAACACATGCCACTCTCCACACACAACTTGTCTTACTCAAGCCTACAAATTAAAGCCCATGTTTTTCATTATCCTACAGACAGAAAAAAAATAAAGGAAGCCACATGAGAAAGAAAAACAGAATGACAGTGATGTTTTAGTTTACACTAGATATGGCAACACATACAAACTGTCAAAACTATGGAGTGAAAAAAGCTGTTATCAAGCAACTGTCAGAAGAGTCCTCTGAGATTTGGAAATCTTGTGTTTATTGTAACTACTGCACATTACACAAAGAAAGAAACATCCCTCTTCTTACCGTTGCTGCTAAATATCATGCAAGAGAACCCAGACTTCTCCCTCACTATTTAGATTAAATTTTTTTCCCCGTATAATTCCGTGCTTGGCAGCACAGGGCCCCTCCTTTTTAAGGTCTTCTATTGTTTGGTCGAAGTTCAGAGAGAAACTTGAGGTTATATCAAACATTATTTCATTTTCAAGAACTGTCAACACCCAGTTTATGTTGTTAACTTGTTGCCCATCATTTAAGAGTGGAAACTGTTGACACCAAAAAATACAGAGGAAGAATTTCTCTCTTAAAACACATATGTAGAAAAAGTGAAGATATTGGAAACAGCTTTTTTCCTAGGCATACTAACAGTTCTTTTTCATGTATTTTAACATACTGACTAGAAATGAGACTTACAGTTAACTGGCAGTGGGCTACAATATTCAAAGGTTTAGTCTGAATGTAATAATGCAGACTGTAAATCACACTTTCTGATTATAAGAAAATAACTACCCCTCGGAGAAATATCCCCAGTTATCTACGGGGTTTCAGTAGAGCCTTCAAAGTATTGTTTTGAGTGATAGCCTTCTATGACCATTTCTCAACCAGTGGCAACATTCCAACCATGCCGATGACTGGTTAAAAGTTGTGAGCAAAAAAATAACCTTGTGTTTTGCTCATTGCTCACTGTAGGTCACATTTATTATCACTTCTATGCTTCAGACTTATGTAAAAATCATCTTTGTTCTGAATCCCAGGTTTCACAGAACAAACATTTGATGAGGTCCCAAGATTCAGCTTGAAGTTCTCGAGAAAGAATAAAACCTTCAGTGTGTGTGACGATGCATGCTTTTATGGAATTTTTATTGCATCGGTTCTGGGGAGGGAAGTATCGAACCTAAAAGCTCAGTAAAAGAAGCCTCAAATATTATTGCACAACACCAAATCATCGGTTGCCCCTGTGAAGTCAATGCACCCAAAGCATGTACAGTAAATTCAAATGCCTCAAAACTGATGTTATTTCATTCTACATTTGTTATGGACATCGCATCATCCGTGTAGATCTTTGATGAGGAATAGATTTGAGTGAGCTTACTTTCTAGCACCAAGCATCAGATCCTGTTGGATTTACCTGTAGTGGCAACCACTCTGCAGACTCCCATCATATCCTAGAAATCACTGTCTGCAGCTATACAGTTCCTCTGCCCCAAGTGCCCAGTCTGGCACAGCCCAACTATTCAAACTAATAGGGACATCTTTACATTTTTGCATATAAAGATTTTTTTTTTTAGTCTTAAGAACACTTCTTCAAAATGTCATAATATTTTGAACATCAGATGAGAATACTTGAACAAAACTTCAGCCTGAAACATTGTATTTCCCACAACTACCATGACCACTTAGGTATAATTTTATCTCCAAATATTGGATAATGTCATATAATACAATGAGTAACATATTATCTGAATATAAAACATAAAATAAAATTATGGAGAAACTTAATAATAAATGAATCTTTCCCACATAAAATTGCAGTTACCTGTATTATTTCCTAGCTTTTGACTCTCAAGTACTTCCTCCTCCTAGATTGTAAGAGTTTTAAAGTACCATAACAATTACTGCACAAACAGCTGCAGCTACATGTCCATTTAACACAGTCTTTTTTTTTTTTTATATATATTAATACCCTAATATAAGCTTACACACACTCTCACACAAAACAGAGAAACAAAACAGAGGTCTGATCCTCAGAAATTTAAGAACATGAAATAAGTCTACAAAAACTCACTATTTTCAAGACTGGCAGCATTGCAAGACTGCATAGATATGATCCATATGCTAAAAGTCTATTCAAGTACTTACTGCTCCATAAATAGAAGAGTTCTCGTGAGTGAACTGCAGCAAAAAAAAAGAAAGACTATACAGAAGGTGTGGTGCAGAACAAGGTTGAATTGTTGAGCTTGTTCTGGGCTTCAGTTATGATTAGGTTTAGAATCATTAACGCTTGTAAGACTTAAGTGAGCCTGACACATCAAGGTTTCTTCATCTTATATAGCATACCAAATAGCCTTTGAAAGTTCATAAAAGCACTTGGATAGCTGTCTTTTTTAAAGTCATGTCTGACTGAGAAGCTCGCCTGCCAAATCCTCTCCTTCTTCATATATACTTCTTAAGGGTTAGGAGACACAGGGGGAAAAAAAAAAGAAAAAGATGAGAGAAAGAGAGAGGGTCACATTATAGCTGAAATTCAACACATTAAAGTTGGCAGCATCAAAATAAAGAGTCCCTTCCATTAATCACAAAATTTAGGGTACTGGAAGATGTACCAGACCTATTTTACTGAACAAGAAAATTCAGCACCAGAATACTGTTAAATTGAGTTAGCATTATCAGTGGAAAAAATACGCTCTATTTCCTATTATTTATGAAGCCCTATCCTTTTCTTTCTCACCAATTACATTCCCTATCATTTCCAAAATATACAAACTGTTTTCAATCAACAGATTTCTTTATTACAGCATGCTGCATGCTTGTTACTGCCTCTTTTCTATATTGAATCCTTGATTGGACAAGCATTTTGAATTTAACATGGACTGTGATTGCACACATCAAACAAATTAAACCTGCCAATCTCTTTTTGGAGGATATCCTTTATATATACTATCACTGAAGAGTACCCCGAGTATATTTGCTTAGGAGAAATGGGGAAGGAGGAAATGATTATTATGGCAGAGTCAGAAGACATTCATTTTCCCATGATATGTAACTGGCCTTGCATCCTCTTTTTCCTGTTTTCCAATGAATTATTTTATAAAAGAAAAACATACTTACTGACATTCTCAGTGTCTCAGTGGCTGTTTTCCAATCATCAATCTATTTTTCCTTTTGGCCAAATGCTAATCATGTTGGAAAAATGAGATGACAGTAAGAGATGAACTACCTGGTAAGCCTGAAACTGGTTTTCCTTAGGTTAATCAGTTGCAAAGCCAGATTACACAGTTCTTTGTGGAGTAACAGAACTAAAATGCACTGGTTTTGGGTTATGCAAGCCTGTTCAAAATGAGACTCAACTCTGTACAGCTTCTGACCATGAAAGCAGGATTGAATTATAGATGGAATTACTTAAAAAGAATACATCCCACAAAGATTAAAATACTGGGAAGCATTTTCCTTTAAAAAGGCAGTTCAGAGATGCATTGGTTGAAAATCAAGGTCAAGTGGGAAGAAGTCTAAAAACAGAAAAACAAATAAACAGAACCCCTCCCAATATCAAAAACTAGAACGGACCAAAGCCAAGACAACAAAAGACAAGTCAAGCAGTGAGCAAAACCCATGGAATAAATTAGAAAAAAGTAATGAAGATATCTGCTAGCAAGACCTGACTAAAAGCACTCACAGTTCTTTGCACTTACTAAAGCTTAATATGAATTCCTCTACTGCAAGTGCTCATGAACCTGAGATATCCTTATCTGGAAGACACTCTCAGCTTCCTGCTTTATCTGCATCATCAGAGAAACATAAAGAAAAAAAGGACAGACTATTCGTGCTACTTTTACAGCTGCCGAGCACTGAATCTTCATTCAAAAGATGTAGGTGCTACACTCAGCTTTGCCACCACTTTCCAACATTATACTGGACCAGTTGCTGAATTCAGGCTTCATTTTTTGTCTGTAGAACAGGTTTGATGGCACCTCCTCCTCTGACCTACTGCTTCTTTTGCACTGCAAATTCTATAGGCAGGAGTGGTCTTCAAAATTGCCTATTTGTGGTGCATCAGACCTCTAGATAGCAGCATAATACAAATAATAACTAACGATGTGAATCCAGCCTTCTGAGAGAAGAGGTAAGCCAGTATGCTATGTATCCAATTTTTGTTTCAGAGATGCCTCTGCTGGCATCTGTAATTTTTGATGGCATAAAACATTCCTCTTCTACTGCTGAAGATGCTCAAGTCAGAGTAACTCTAAGTCATTCTCAGTGAGGCACAAATAAAAGTTTGAATAAAATTTAAATTTGGGCAGTGTTCAGTCTCATCAAAAGCTCACAAGTCTTCAAGGGTGAAAGCCCCACTTCTTGTCTCTCAGAGAGGGAGGAAAGAATACAACAGAGGACCAGGATCTTGAAACTAAGAACTTATACCTGTAGTTAGATCGGGTATTCATCTTCTTAATTTTGCTGAAACTGGTAAATTCAATTGTGATAGTAATAGTGAAATCAGATATCTAGCATATGATAAAAAAGTCATCTGCACATTTCAAATGTGGTGCGCAAAACCAAGATAAAAATCAACAGAACTGGCTCAATTTCTTAAAAGTTGAATTAGAAAGCTTAAAATGAAACTTCAAGAAGAGTCTGCTGCTCTACCTTGCTTTCATTTAATACAGCATCTACATCAGTTAGGTACTGGATGACTAGTTGTTGCTTTGACATTCATTAAAAAGAAAAAAATGAGAACAATGTAGATTTACTACAGCTGACAGACTGGCCACTCAAAGAGCACACCAAAGATAAGGTGCAAAGATCAACGCTCTTTGAGGGAGGGAGGAATGGGCATGGTCTTTTACTGCTGCTTTCTACTTCACTACCTGGCTTGACCCTCCTCAGTAGGCAAACTACCTTCGTATACATTTTAAATAGCAACACTGAGCTAGTCAAATTCCTAGGGCCACTGCTTAAGTAAAAATTAAGATTAGAAAGCAACATGACTGCCCACAGTGTGTTAACGAATCAGGCAGCCACATGCTCTGCAGGAAATAAAAAGTGGGTTTAACGTGCCCTGTGAGCTATTGCTTTCAACAGTTGTCTGGGGCTGGCGAGGCCACTCTCAGCTGTCGTGTCCTGTAAATGAGAGCTTAGTGTGGAGCTGCACTACAGCAACAATTTTGCCTTTGCAAAGGGAAGAACGTGTTACACATTGTCCTGCCGATCCCACAACACTGCTGAGGAAAGAACTGTCTTCTATCCATAAGGATAGACATCCATCTTCCTTTCATAAGATGTTTTATTCTTCACAGCATAGGAATGTTTCATGATATAGCACACATACACTACAAAGGGCCATATTTGGTCTGACTAAAGGACCGTCTAGCCTCAAATTCTGCCTCAGAAAGAAAAAAAGCAGATACCCTGGATGAACAATGCAACCACACAGTGACACAGCCCTGCTTATGAAACTAGCTTCCAGCAACCTGGAAAGTCCAGCAACTTCCTGAACTGACGGTGCTCTCCCCGTGCAGTGTAACTCTGGGTCGATTTTAGTCCTTCCAGAAATGTTTCCAGCTACTTTTTGAACCCACATGAACCTTTCAGAATCTGTAACAACTTAAAAAGATCTTTAAGCATTTAGCACTCTTTAATTTAGCGAGCTACACGTGGGTGTCTGCCTACCACAGGCAGTCTTGGCATTCCCCACCTGAACACATTCAAGTAGGTGAACACCACCAGTTACACACTGATGGGGCACTCACTTCTAATACAAGCCTACCACTGTTTATTGTAGCATTCTTCACGACGTGCAATAAAACCAGCAGTTAAGAGGACACAGTCATACTGGATAGGCCAAACCTGCACACTGAAGAAGAGTGGCAGGAAAACTCAAGCTGAGAAAAAACCCCTTGAGTTATTAATGCTAAAAGTTTCCAATACCCTACCTTTTACTGCATTTACATCTTCAGTAAGATACTACTCCATAGACAATGAAACGGGCAAGATGCATTACGGCTCACATAGAGAATGTCATCACTCACCTCGTGGGAAGAAAAAATATTAGGGTTAAGATGGATCTAAAGGTCATGGAAAGCAATGCTTCCTTTTTAACTCAGTTTTGTTCTGAGGCTTGGAAGATGTAAGCATGTTGTGCCTACTGAAATTGTCTCTACTAATACAAATATGCATTTTTTTAATGAGACAGAAACTGTGAAGGTCTTTTGACAACACCAGGTACTATTCACAGCTATAATGGTTTTTAGAATACATAATCCACTACACAATCACAGGTTCAGATGACTAAGCACTCCACAATTTAGATGGGAGGAACTGAGCAGGAAAATGAACTTTCTAGCCCACTCTGTCAGACAAATCTATTGCTCTGCAGACAACAGACCCACATGTTTTCTTAGAAATGCTTTGGATTTGTGACACTGAAGAAAATAATGGGTTTGTGTCTAATTACAAACTTTATGTGAAGATAACAATTAGAACTTCATCCTCACAGAAAACTACTATTGCTGAAACTCATCTAAACAGAAGAAATATTGAAGTGATTAAAACATATACAAATATATAGAGCCATGGAATGTAGGAAAGAACATGAACACTTTGGGCCAAGGGAAAAGCCTCAGAATCAGTGCTGAGAACTGATATGTTGATACGTTGATCAATATGTTGATTAGATTTTAGTAAATATTATGGCATTAGATTGATATTGGCAACTGCTTCCCAAAATCCAAATTAAGCCTCTAGGAATTCTAAGTATCCTGCATAGGGATTTTCATATCCTGTGCTCACACACTATGTTTTGGTCAGTATACCAGTGAAAGTTCTACATTCTAAATTATTTTTCAGATACCTGAATCACAAATGTGAACCTAAGCTGGTCAGAAAGGACCTGGACAGATCAGTGCATCCTGAGCAGACACACAACAGTTTGACAGACTTCTTGATCAAGGAGTTTTGTTCAAGGCATTTAATATACATATTTAAAAAAGACACAATTCTTTTGTACTGGGAACACCTCCTTCACTATATTTTGTACCTATCTGAAAGAGAACTGGATAAGAAAGCTCTTTTCTATATTAAGAATTAACTTACACTCCCTATTGGCTAGTGCCCTTTGCATTATTAACTCCGTTTCTGCAAAAGATTCTAAGTTCATCCAGAGACACACCATAGGTTTGAGCATGAGTTACTAAACTGGCACAAGTGGTACTCAGGAACCTCTCTTCGTATGGGCAGTTCCTGGTCAAAAGAATCTGTACATTCCCCCCGCCCTTTTTTGTTTGTTTTGTTTTCGTTTTTTTTTTGCAACTGAGTATGTGTGTTTTGAGCACAAACATGATCAATCAGCTATTCTTCGCATTATCAGTAGATTCTTAAAAGCATTTCTTGAAGAGAAGCTAAATATTTTCTGGCACCCTGAAACAGGTCTCTGAAAATCCTGCAGCACAACAAGAGAATTCTCTGTCGTTTACCATTTGTGAAGATAAATTATACTGGACCACTAAGACAATTTATGAAAATGTCTAAATGTAACAGCTTCTGTTTTGATATTTATGTTAAAGGAAATATCAATCAGATGTCAGCTTTACTCTCTTCTAGACCACAGCATTTCTAAATAAATCAGACTTTAAAATAAAAAACCAAAATGAGATTGTGAAGAAGCCAGTATCTACTATCATCTAGATATGTCATATATGTCACTGATGAAAGTTATTCCGAGAATGGATTTATATGAAATAGCTAAGTAAGGATTTTGAGTGCAACTAGAATTGAAGTCTGGTGACAAAAATCAAAGTCTAAGCTGTAATATCTATGGAGACAACTGATAAATAACAACAACCACCCACTGGAGACACTGAAGTTATTTAGAAAACTGGAAACATCTCGCAACTTGTGAGATCTGCTGCTATACGGGTCACACAAAGGCTATAGCTGCTTTAATGACATGTATGAAGCATATTGTCTTTACATACCAGTATTCTATGGTAACTCCTCTTCAGTTTTATTTCTTGGTCATGGGTCTCTTAGAGGAGCAAAACTAAACAGAAACTAAGCATTTTTGAGAATTTAACTGTTATCTTCTAGCCACAGAAGCCACTGCAGTGGCTTTTCTTCAAAAGGCATAAAAATAATACTTACTTACTTGAATTAAAGGGAAAATGCTAACTAATGTTAACTTTAAGCTGTTGAGGGTTGGCATGAAACCTAATTTGACCGAGTTACCACAGTAACCTTTTAAGCAAACATTTGCTTCAGATCCAGCTGGCTACTGGTAAATCAAGGGACTACGCTAACGGAGCGGAACTCCAGCCTGACCCAGCGTCGGTGCCATCCAGGTAAAGACCAAGTGACTGATGCCTTGACTTTTCCCCAGATTAGCAACCGCTATCTGGACACTAACGTGCATCTACTACTTTCCCAAAGGATTTCTAGAAAAGGAAATAGTCGTGCACAGAATGACGCATACAGCACTGTAAAATATTTTCAAAATACTGGAATAAGTAGTAATTTTTCTGTTCATAAATTACATAAAAAGCCTAAGCAATATTTTTCAAAAATAATATAAGAATTCCTGTTGAAAGCTACTGTGTAACTATTATTCTTTTGCATTAAGCTATGCGCAAACCTGAAAAATTTGCTTTGAAATGTGAATTTAAATTGATACCACTTTGCAAACACCAAATATTCACAATGTTAACTTCCAGGACATTTATATCTGAGCAAGTACAGGGTATTAACAGATTTATTTTTCAAAGATAACGGTAAGGAGAGAGATACAGGGAGTCTGTGCAAAAATTTATTCTGTCTGCATTTCTATCTGACAACAGATATTTCTCTCTCTCAACGAGAAGATTCTACCATGCTTCCCGTAGGTTATAAGAAGGTGCCAGTTAACAAAACGTGAGGAAAAGCTTTAAGAAACATATTTTATTATTGTGAACACTGCAGGAAAATATTGTTATCTGATAACCTGGAAGAAGCAACACCTTCATAACAACACATTGCCATCTCTATAATGTCTAATGTATGCTCCAGTGCCTCAGTATTTCGGAACAAACCGTTCTGCGATCTATGGATAACAACCGTCCAATTATGTACGAAGGTTTCAATGCAGCAGCCTACAGACCAGTAAGGACTTGGATGATATCAAGAACAGGATATTGGTGGAATGATAACAATTTGATTTTTTTGGTCTCCACTTTTAATGTATATGTAGTATGTTGGAACGTGCTTTCAGAAATCAGATCTCTAACACTAATAAATTATGCACCGATTACAGGTGACCTTTGGAGTCGCTAAAGGTACAGTCACAATCACACATTCAAAAAATCCTGCTTTTCACTATAATGTGTGAATGTATGAAATTAAATGAGGCTTGCAATATAATCAGCGTGGTTGGCTGCTTTAATATATTTCATTTCAATTTAAAATCACCGCAAGCCAAGAGTGACGAATCTAATTTGATCAGTTGTTCACAAAAACACTGAAAAGAGATGTAAGCAGACCTATCAACAGCTGGTAACATGGCCTGCTTTCAAAAGCAATTAATCAGTTTTTACACAACCAGAAACTCTTAAAATATTCAAAGCCAGTTAAAGCCCTGCAGTATTAAAAAAAGGATAGCGGAAAGGAATTTTCCTAGTAAAAGCATCTTACACATCAAGTTATTGCTTAAAACCACAAAAGCCAGAAAATTCAAACAGAAAGGTCAAATTTCTAATAAAAAGGTGCAGTCAGGTGGTGCGCTAACAGCAATAACCCATTGTAACTCGACTTCATAGGTTTGACTGCTCTTTATGAGGTGTTTCAATTGTATTTCGTATTTAAATGGATTTTATGAGTTCTTGCACATATTAAATATGCATATTTGACTGCAATCAAGTAAGTCCACAGATTACTAATAACTTAGTATAAAGCCTGTCATACGCAAAGAATGCACACTTTCAAAAGCAGAACAAGCTCCCATGTAATTCACGTAATTAAAAATACACAGACCTCATTATTTCCCACTCAAAAAGTACTGAGAGCAATGTTGTCTTATCAATCGTATCTGTCATGCTTGCCATACCTTAACTTTGTGGATTTTGGTCCCGGAGGCTGCACATTTTTCTCTAGCTGAGAAAATTTTTCCAGAAGCTACTGAAACCGATTCTGATTAATGAGACTGAAACTAACTTACAAAATGCAACAGCACCTTACCAGACTGCATCCATTCAGTCAGTCGCTAATTAGCATCTGCATGAGAGGAAATTTTTGAAAGCGTTTCAAATCAGGCAGAATTATCCAAAACGTACCTTAGATTGTAACAGGAGATGACTGGTAGACAAGCCTTTTCTGGAGAACGATGATCTGGTATATCAGCACTTCAGCGCTGTTGGAAAACTTGGAATTCAATTGCCATTTACTTACTCAAATTGTTACCATTGCCAATTTGTGGAAGTGACTTTCCCACAACATCAGGCATAAGGACAGCATACGCAAAAGTAAAACAAGACACCTGAAAGCAAATTGGTCTGTCAAAACCAGTCACTAAAACAGGGGAGATGACAACAGACTAAAGCACCTGCTGCTGCACAGAAGAGCAACTATAAACGAAATAAAACTGCCATTTGTGATCTACTTTTGGATGAAGCATGTGGCCAGAATTAAATACTGTTGCTTTATTTTGCTTATGACGAAACCACAAAGCCCACACCCTTGGTCGAAGAACAACCACCACATGAGGTATTTCATCCAAAAAGGCTTGAAATACTAACAGACAAAACTATATTTAATAAACACTTGGCACAACTTACTCATTACTTTTTGTTCAAGTATTTGATAACAGCTAGCTTTATCCCAAGTTAAGCTGTAGACTGTTAGCTACATATCAACATCATAACAACACATTTTTTAAATTTGAGCTTTTGTGACAGTCTCAAATGTCTGAGATCTAACTCACTGTTATTTTCAACCTTACCTTCACCTACTTCCCACACAATATTTTACACATTAGGAGGCAAAACAAATCCCCAAAACCCCAGAAAAAAAAAAGGTAAGATGAAAAAGAAGCGTATCTCCTTTCTATCTGGAAAGGGAATACACTATACTCCAAAAATAAAAACATTTAATAAACATTTAATTTAAGGTGGGCAGAGGTTTATCTGACTGTGAGGAACAAGACAAATGTATAAGTCTTAGTGATGTACAAAATTCCAGAAAAAAATCCCACAGAACCTGGCTGCTTAGATATATTTCTGAAATGGCTGCCCAACACAGGATTATTTCAGATTATGTGCAGAGGACTCTTACATTATCCCCTAGAACAACATCAAAATACTACAGTAGTTGCTTGCAGGGGACCCATACCTGTAGGTACATACAGGTACATACATCTATAGGTACACAGCAGCTGATTATGCACCTTCAAGCTATTTATTAAAACAGAAGAAACTGCCAACATACTGCTTTTTCTGGATACACTCATGTGCTTTACCAGTACAGAATTTAAGAAAACCCACTTTATTATTTCTTCCTTTTTAAACTTTAACTTTTCCCTTTTTTCCTGTCATACTAGTTGTTAGTAAGTACTTACTCCCCCTTAGAAAACTTCTGTGCATTATAGAGTCAAACTGCCTTAGAAAACAGCTGCCTTCATGAGTTGTTGGTGCTACAGTCACCTGATGTTCATTATCACTGTTATCGGGGACTGGGAATATCCAATTCCCCAGTACCCACTGGTTTACAGATGTTGGTTTACAAACTCTTTAAGTTAACAGGACAAATGATATGCAAGAACTGTCCCAGCACACACTGAAAGAGGGATATCTTTTCCTCTGTCATGCAACAGAGAGTGACAAGAGTTTAAATACTCCACCATTACTATCCCTTATCATGGTCCTGCACACTAACTGCAAGGGAACGCTTTCAGTACAGTAATCTTCACAGGTATGAGATTACCTGGGGAAAAAAAGAAGCCACTGCTGGCAAACTTGTGCTACCTGTTCCTATATTAATTAGACTTTTTATCAAAGATGAAAGAATCCAAGAAATAATTAGTCATACTTCACAAAATGCACATGGAAAGCCACTAAGTAACTGTTGTCCACTCCTGGTGAAGCTTATACCCTCTTCGGGAAAGCAACTTGGGCAAACTTCCTGAAAAGCAAGCTTTTCACAAAGCAAATATGACAAACTACTCCCTGCCAACTTTAACTTGCAACACTGGGGAAACACAGCTGAGAAGATGAAGAATCACCAGGGTTCAACACTTGGGAACATCACCCCTCCTCTAACCTAACGTACAGTCACATTAAGAAATGCATTATTCTGTTTTAACACATTGGCCAATTTCAAAAGAAAGTGAAAAAACAACTTCTCTTTTCCTGTTTCTCCCTGTGTGCTCCTCCTGAATCCTCCTAATTCATCACAAGACACTACAGAAGTGGATAACACACACACCTGCAGCTATTCTGATACAGGGGTCAGCAAATTCTTTTTTTTTGCGGAACCTCACCCATACAATCTACAAGAATTTGTAGCCTCTATCCTGCCTGTTAACGGAACATAAGGCTGGCCATTCTGAAATAGTGAGAGATCACAGGCTCAGCTGCCAATGATACATCAAGGACACAACAATATACTCTGTCCCACTGACACAACCAGCCCACTACTAGGATGTCAATACATTTGTTTTCTTTCCCCCCTATGGAGGCATATCTGCTGATCATCTCTAACTTTGAACAGGGAATATAGGAGATATGTATTCAGCAGAACAATGGACGTGAAACAGGGATGCAGGTTACTTGGGTACCACAACATTAAGTACTTTCTGACAAAGACTGCATTAGCAGATGACAGGAGATTGAACACATAGCAAACAAAATGCTTTGCAGATTTTCCTGTCCTTGATGTTGCAGCTGATCTGGAAGAGAATGTGCAAAGTCCCTCATGCAGAGATAGCCTTTGATCTTAGTGTACTAACTTGATACACTTACAAATCTGTGCATGCCTTTTGTCTTCCACCCTCCTTAAAGAGGGTCTACAAGTAAAATAATGGATTATCTGCTCTGTTATAAGGAAATATGTTTTAAATGGCCTTCTTAAACCAACTTTATAAATGTATTTTTTCCTTTTTCATGCTTGACATTCAAGCAGAAAGAAGAAAGATTATGTGCTATGATCTGCAGAATATTAAACTCCTTGGGATAACTTCATATGGAGTTATCAAAATCCCCGTATTTACTGAATATGAAAAGTGGAGGTTGATGGAGTTGGCTTTTAACTGCAAAAATCTTTTGTGGGTAAAGAATAGCTATTAATAGATAATAGCTATTCACCTTGAAGATTGTAAATTAATTTCCAAACGACCCCATACAAGAAGTTTAGTCTCTAGATTTGTCCCTTTGAAAAACAGTAGGGGCTTAGAGGAAATACACCCTCTGCTTCTCTACAAATAACCACAAAACAACAGCCTGCTCCTGTAACAGAAGCTAGAACTCTGTTCTGGAAGTGATTTTTTACAGGCTGGTTTGCAGACCTCACAACAGACTTTTCTGAAGGAGTGGTGGGAGTTATGGCATTCTGCATCCTCATGGTTAACATTTATGACTTGATGCCTTTCCCCAGGTCTTTACAATTAGCTATGTGTACTTTAGAAGTAGGTTATTCTGGGATGCAGAAGTGGTTTATTTCAGAGCAATGTGCTCTTCCCACTTTGCTTTGGTCAACAGAGGTTGTAACTGGAGAAGGATAAAGGAAACTGATGTTATTTTTTATTCTTTGATGAAAAACCTTGAGGTGACTGGAGTGCTGTGTGTAATAATTTTCCACATTTGGCATCTAACGTGGCAAATTCATGGACTATAACTTTTCCAGTAATACTACTTTCTAGATCTGAATGAGTCTCCCTGGATCTCCTTTATAACCAGTGAAGCAAAGAGGAGGCATTTCTCAGGTGTGATCCATATCAGCTTAGCATAGATGAGATTAGCTGAGCCATGCCCTGGAACTGCCTAATTCTCTCCATGATACAAAGGAGCACAGGATGATAAATTCACATACAAATGCTTGAACTTTGAGACCTCAAAGCCAGTGGAGATGAAGTGCATTCCTTCGCAGGGAGTTTTCTCCACTAGTGATATTTGCTGGGGAATGCTTTAGGTAGACAGAAAGAAAACAGCAGAGCCCATGTTCACACAGTACCTATCTACCTGAGTACCTATATAACAAGCTAAGGAGTATGTAACAAGCTGAACATGAACCAACAATGAGCCCTCGCAGCAAAGGCGGCCAACAGCACCCTGGGCAGCATTAGCCAGAGCACCACCCGCAGGCTGAGGGAGATGACCCTTCTCCTTTGCTCAGCCCTGGTGAGACACATCTGGAGTGCTGGATCCAGTGCTGGCTCCCCAGAACAAAAGAGACATGGACTTCGTGGAGTGAGTCCAACAAAGGGCTACAAAGACAATTACAGGGACTGGACCATCTATCGTATGAGGGGACAGGCTAAGAGAGTTGGGACTGCTCAGCCTGGAGAAGAGAAGGCTCAAGGCAGGGGACCTCATCAATTTGTATGAATACCTGATATGGGCAGTAAAGATGGAGTCAGGCTCCTCTCCGTGGTGCCCAGTGACAGACCGAGAGGCAATAGCACAGACTGAAATACAAAGAATTCCATGTAAACATAGTACCTTCCTTTTTTACTGTGAGGGTGGGCAAATGGTGGAACAGGTTGCCCAGAGAAGTTGTGGAGTCTCCATCCATAGAAATACTCAAAACCCAAATGCACATGGCCCTGAGCAACCTGCTGTGGCTGACCATGCTCTTAGCAGGGAGTTAGACTAGATAATCTCCGGAGGTGCCTCCTTGTTTCAGTCGTTCTGTAATTCTCTTGCTAGGACTGAACTGGTATCTTCTGTGCAGAAGCGGATCTCACCTCTCTTGTGTTCACACAAAACGTCACTTCTTACAGTCTTGGCACCAGCAAAACTTAGTGAAGCTTATCATCTTTGCCAGTAGAGAGGGGAGAGGTATGCAGTCTCTTGGTCACTTCACTGAACTTGACCCTTTGGCTTTTTGAGCTATTTAATACTTTAGGGATATTCATCGCTCATCTCTACTAGGACCTCACTGTTGCATGTGTAGCACGAGTGACAAATTTTCTCTCAAATATCACCATATACACACCACTTTGGGAGGCATATCCAGTGGCAAATCACCTATGGCTGAGTAGCAAATCCTACCCATGGAAAGATAAAGGATCTTCTGTTCACTCCTTTCCCCGCCTTGCATCTATTGAAGCAAAGCATCAGATGGATTTCCTCTAAAGGGAGGAAAACCTTTACGTGTACCCCCACTCAATCCTGAGCTCGCTGCTGTTGCCTACCATAGCTCATTTCCTAACTCATCACACTCTTTTTTTAAAGGCAATGTATATCAGCTGAAAAGATAAGGGTGGCTTCTTACTATATAAAAGGCCTGTCACTGGGGTGATTTATATTATCTTTATAATTGGGATATATTGCACTAGAGAGGTTTGCTTTATAATGGAACATTTGCTTGACCTTCGGGCATTCCTTGGGCCTCTCTTAGTTAGGCCCATTTGGTGACACAAAGCACTCACATTGTTGGAAAGTCTTAAACGTAAAAATTTCTGTGTAAGTTCAACAGTATTTTTTCCCTGACTACCATTTGTAGTTCACCCTCTGCAAAAGAACTCCATTTTAAAAACTAAAGTATATATGCCAATTTGAATTATGCTAAGAACATGATTTATCATAATAATGGCCTTCAAAAATGTACTATTCAACAGAAATACTGGCCTACTCCAGACATTCCAAAAACATCAGCTTGCAACTGCTGAAGAAACTTCCCAAGGATCTACTCCATGTCTGTAAAACTGCTGATTTCTGCAAAGAGAAACTTCCTCCCAAATCGTATTTTATGTTTACAGTCTGATAAAAAAAAACTTCTTTACTACATACTTTTCCAGAGACTTTTTCCCTTCCCCACTTTACACATCCAGAACAAGATGATACAAAATGGCCTGTTCCCAAACTAACCGAACTCTAGAATTCTTTCAGAGATGACTAATGCTAGTGTAAGGCTCTGCCTACAGTCATGCAACCGTTTTCAACAATACATACATACAGATCTTATTTAACACTTCCCTAATCAAGAAAAACTTCTCACGGGTTATGATAACAAGTACAACTGTAATGAAATCCAGTTTTGGGGAGCTCCTACTGGAAATGCAGGACCTAATTTTAACCTCATTGGGTTCAAACAACCCATAAAAATAAAGGCTACATTTTGCAATAAACTATTTCACTGTCAAGCTCTACTGCAAATTAGTTTCATTTATTGTTGTCTCTCCAAATCCTTCGACATTTCTATTTCTCAGGACTCTCTCCTGCATTTTCTGTATTGTGAATTTTAGGATCCTTTTTTGCCAAATTCACTTCATCCATCTGGTTTGTTCTTTTATGTCTTTATTCTTCTTTTGCACTATGCTCTCTCCTCGTGTAATTCAGAAGAGGCGTTTCTCCTTTATAAAATACAACCTGTTCAACAAAAAACCCCATATGAATCCCTATGACAGCCTAATAAAAAGTTACCTTAGTATTAATATTTTGTTGGGCCCTTGATTACAGTACCAACATAGTGCCATGGATTTTGATGTCACAACTGGAAGTTCTTTACCTGTCTCTTAAGAAGCAAAGACCAAACAAATAAATAAAACCCAGAGCCCTTCCCTCCCCCATGAAAAATAAAGGTTTAGTCTAAAATTGCTATAGGATCATATAGTCATTTTGGTTGGAAAAGACCTCTAAGATCATCGAGTCCAGCCGTAAACCCAGCACTGCCAAGTCCACCACTGAACCATGGCCCTAAGCACCACACTACATGTCTTTTAAATACCTCCAGGGATGGTGACTCCACCACTTCCCTGGGCAGCCTGGTCCAATGCTTGACAACCCTTTTGGTGAAGAAATTTTTCCTAATACCCAATCTAAACCTCCCCTGACACAGCTTGAGGCCATTTCCTCTTGTCCTATCACTAGTTACCTGGGAAAAGAGATCAACACCCACCTCACTACAACCTCCTTTCAGGTAGTTGTAGAGAGCGATAAGGTCTCCCCTCAGCCTCCTCTTCTCCAGGCTAAACAACCCCAGTTCCCTCAGCTGTGCCTCATAGGACTACTTCTCTAGATCCTTCACCAGCTTCATTGCCCTTCTCTGGACACGCTCCAGCACCTCAATGTCTTTCTTGTACTGAGGAGCCCAAAACTGAACACAGTATTCGAGGTGCGGCCTCACCAGTGCCAAGTACGGGGGCACGATCACTTCCCTACTCCTGCTGGCCACAGTGTTCCTGATACAAGCCAGGATGCTGTTGGCCTCCCTTATTTAGGGAGAAGTTTTACAGAGAACAATGGAGACTTAAAGAGGAGTAAGTATTTGGCTCAATGAAGTTGCATTGTTTTTCATTTTTGTATTTCAATGGCTTATCAGACTGCAGTTGTTACAAAAAATCCTCAACAACTCAAATCCTCTCAAAATGCAACATAATTTTTGAAGTGTAATGCTGAACCACTAATATTGTTTCTACAGTCAGGGTAGAGGCACATAGACAAATAACTGAAAGGCATCCTAACATATGAATGTGTAACATAAGGCTTTACCATGGTAATTACCCGTTTATCTTGTTCTGCGGTATCTGTGGTTACGTCTTAGCCTTCGTTCATTTATCCTCATAAAACCTTTGTAAAGTCTGAGTGTGCTGTTATTCTCCTTTCACATCTATTTTTTGGTGAAGGACGCTAACCCAACGGCAGGCCTAGGACTTTCACGACAGTAAAGCACAAGCACCTTAATCCCTGGAAGAACGTGGGTCTAAAACTTGCAGCAGGTGACACTGGATGCTGATGGCAGCAGGAAGTTGAAAGCTATTTCCAAAGGATCTCTAAACAGTAAGACTATTAAAAAAAAAAAGGGAAGGGGGGAAGGGGCAGTGAAGATGAGGGCTCCTGAAAGTCCAGCATGCCTATAATTTCGCAAAAATTTCCCCACTAAAAAGCAGTTAACAGAACTGAAAGAAAGAAAACCAGAAGGCACCAATGCACTGGGACTGCAGGTGATGAGCCACTGCCATCAAACCCTTGGACTACACGTCCTAGGTACTATACTAGAGTTTAAGACAAACATTTCACAGTGGCTGCCATAACTTGAACTGCTTCTTCCTTTTCACTTAGGAATATCCTCATTTCCTGAAACGTACCTTCATGTTGGAAGAGCTGAGCAAACCCAGGACCTACATGAGTGAAAGTGCTTTTTGCCAGGGCAGCAGAGATACCTGGAAACGGAGAAGCGGTGAGAGCAGCAGCCAGCCACATCACAGGTGCCTCAAAACCCACAGATACCACAGGTAAAAGTGGGTGCTGGAGGGACAGCTTAAAACGAGGCATATTTGGTTACCTACACCCTACGGGTCAGTGCAGCATCAGTATTCACTAGTAGGGCAGAGAATACATGTATGTATCAAGAATTGCTAGCGTTAAATGCCATAGTAGAACAAAAGGGTCCTTTTTGGAACTTGCTAGAAAACACAGGCACGCTCATATGTTAATAGACTAAATACTGAAACAAAATGCATGTTTTGTCTAAATAGGAACTCTTGACTGAATACTTCTCATGTTCATAATTTGCCACAGCAATACAATAAAACCAAAATGAAGCAAAGACTTCAGACTGTATTCAAAAGTTCAAAAAGGCATGGTTACCTTACTGTAATTTCTGAATAGTATCACAGTTGCCTTTTCTGGAAACACTGAGAAAATATTTTTTTGCTGTGTCCTTATAACCAGGTCACCCTTATAACTGCTTGCATCACTGTGGTATCTGAAGTATGGCTTAAACTGGGAAACAGCTGATAAATTTTTGGAGAAACAAAATGGAGAAAACAGAAATACTGTTTTTAAACCTGCATCCGGACTTTCAGAAACTAAACCTTCAGATAAGAACCACTTTTTCATTCTTTCTAAATGCAACTACTAGAAGAGTTGCAGCAGTTGTGCTTCACTGAATGCATGCATTTTTTGTTCCAACATCTGCTGCTTTTGCAAAATTATGGACATACTTGTTTCCAACTAAGAAGCTACACTTCTGACTTCCTAAATTAAGTAATACTTGAAACAACTGAATTACGTGTCAAGTTACCATGAAATTGCATGCATGATAACCGATTTCAAATCCATTGATCCTGTACAATAGAAAATGTAAAGTATTAAATAATAAAAATTTTCCACATCAAGGTCTTGATTACTATAGTTTACCATTACTGTTCAAAAGCATGGTAGCTAATGCTCTTAGTAAGTATATTAACTATATTTGTTTTGGTCACTCACCACTAACTATTTTTCATTAAGGATGTTTTAAACTACAGGCTCAGCTCTAGTAAAAACAACAAAACCCAAAAAACCACACACCACCAAAAAACCAAACCCGAGTCTAATTTAGGGTGAATACACAGATATATGATTTATAAGCAGTACAAAAATAATACATATTTCTAAATTTCCCTTTAATGCTCCTTTGCCCTCCCCCAAGAATATGTAATACAATTTCTAAGAAAAATATTAATCTGATAAAAATGCTACTGTTATGTTCTGCTGGCTGTTTATGCAACATATATTGTTACACCAGAAATATAAAACAAAACGATAACTAGCTAAATGTTTTAATTCCAAGTCTGTAAAATTCTATTAATGTCAAATATTATTTGTTTTTATCATCTAAATAAACTAGCTTAGGCTGTCACTCACTCCTTTTTATTCATTTTTTTGTTTTGTCTTATTGCATGCATCTCTCACAAAGTGAAAAATGTCTATTTAAAGATAAGTGGAAATACCACAGTACGTAACGTTTTCATGTCAAAATAATTACATTATTAAATTCTGAGTTAAATAATACAAGATAGGAAAACATTTTGATATGCATTTGACAGTTGTAATCCTGGCAGGATCAAATCAACTTCTTCCAAACTCATTTCTGCTAGATAAAAACAAAGAGCTTCCTAACCCAACCAGCTGCCCCTCTCACCCATCCAAGCCCCTTCACCAAAGAGGGACAAGCCAGGACAGAACAACATCCTCCTGCTGTATTTTTTTTCTTCAAGGCTGAACCATGTTTTGGCCTGTCACAGAAGACTCATATGTTCTCAGAAGCCAATGGAATTACATTAGCCTGAAACATGAAATTTGGTAGGTGGATTGTTATGAAGAGATGATCTTTGAAATAACTAACAAGAAAAGGTACTTCTCTTTCCTTGCATCTCATGGAGCTGCTCTTTGTCATGGAACAAGTGTGGCTTTGCTGAGAGAGGGGCTTGAAAACTGTGCAAGTGGAAGCATGGCTTCCGAGGCAAAGAGGTGGTTTCTGAAATATGTACCCCAAATAGTTTCTTGTGCACTCTTTATTTTCATGGCAGTAACACCCATGGCTTCAAGTGCTCCATTTTTCTTTTCCCCAGAAATAGATCTGGATTGGTTGATACGGACGCATTTTTCTGTTGGAAAGATGACAAAAATGTAATACTCCTTTATGAAGGGAAGTATTTTTTGATGTAATAAACCAAATTTAAGCTGCATTTAGACACTTCCCTGTCTTGTGCTGCACTTTTATACATGTATTATGCACCACCTTTGTGTCCCCTACGGAATAAAACAAATATTTTCCATTATGCTATTCTCTACACAGCCTTCTAGTCCTCAATAAAGAGAAGAATTTATCTTCATACATTTCTTAGAGAAAAGAGCATAACTTTATTTTCATGCCTTTGATATAAATCCTTTGTTTGTTAAGGATACAGAAAGATATTTCAAAAGAAATGTCTCCCATGCAGTTATTATACTTCAGTAAGTATAATTAAAATAATTTTATTTGCAGCATTAATTTAAAACTTGGAGATCAAATAAGGATCCTGTTTTCACAATCTGTGTTCACAAATAATGACTCTATGTGTTTCTTTTAAAGGTCAATATAATTGACCAAACTGGTTTGGAGACAAATTCTCCTTAGGACTTGTATGCTTAGCAGACATGAGTTGAGGTAACTACATTTAACATCAAGAAGATGACAGATTCACATCACCTGTGGACCCAGGCCAAGTCTGGGAGCTTAAAATAGCTTTTGGCAAATATACAGTAAAATAGTTGCCTTATATAATAAGCAAAGAAAAATTACGCACCAATACATGTGCATACACAGTTGTAAGTTTTGAAGTGTTCCACAGAAATGTCAATATTCCAGTAACCTGTTTTCTTCATGTTTATGTTTCACCATTTCCCTTCTGACACAGAGATTACAATTTTCTTCCTTTTTATTAGTATCACAAATCGTGATCGCTTAGTTTTTTACAAGATCCCTTTCACATGAATTCTGTTTTCTGTTAATGAAAGTATTTTCCCCTTGGTGGTTCACTTTAATACTGTGACATAATAAACGCATGTTTGCTGTCATGATGAGTGTGAGGGAAAGCTTTTTACTTCTAATGTCATTTTGATACATCACAGTGTTACAGAATGAAAAAAAAAATCACCAAATTAACTCTTTACAATACTCTTTTAATTCAATCTACCAAAGGTAGCATGACTTATTTAATATATAGAAAACAGAGTTTATATCTGCGCAGTTTTAATAAAATATCAGGACAAAAAAATCCCATACAATGCCTTGAATATTAATTTTCTCTTCTCTAACATGCAGTAAACAATTTTTGGTTTCAAACTGCATGGTTAGACAGATTTATAATCAAGTATGTGTAATAGTAAGTAATAAATCAGCATACAGAGATGAATATATATTGATATGGGAAAGCAAATTTTAAAAAAGCAGTTTTACTCAATAAAATACATCTTTGGCCCAAGAGAAATCAGCTGCATTCCTCCTATCTTTTGTGGAGTCAAGGTTTCACTTCACATATACAGGGCCATAAACAATACTTTTCCAAGCATCTTTATAGCTGACACCAGATACCTGAACCAGATACCCTCAACCAAAATACAAAGAATAAAGTTACAAAGTTGTTAACTGAAACTATGCAACTTTCTGTAAGCTCAGCTACAGAGTCTTTACATTTAAAGATATAAGGTATCAATGACAAAATTTAAGAGGCTCCAAATTTGCAGGCAATACAGTCAAGGTTTCCAACCTAATTTTAAGGGAAATAATAATTAAAGACATGACAGTCCTTCCACAACCCTCTTACACTATACTGGCCATTAAGAAAGGGAAAAGGAGAGCTGGTATTATGTACAACACTGTACACCATCTTCAGTAGGTCACTGGTCTTTTAAATAATCTGTAGTGAACAAATAAGATTTCAGAAAGTTTTTAGTAGATAATTACACTTCCTGATTTTGTAATTAGTGGAACTACATGTAATTACATAATAATTATGACGGTAATTACGTAATTAAGATGTATAATTATGTAGTAAAAAACATTATGGAAATAAAAGCCATCAACTGTATAAGCACAATACATTTTTAAAAATAAATTCTGTATCATCTGTTTAAAGCTACCATTTTCCTCAAAATATCAAAGTGATTATAAGCCATCACTGGCAAGTTCTAAAATACATTTCTTAAGAGACTTAAAAATCATACAGATAATTGTATCTTTTTTTAAATCTCTCTAAAGCCTTAGGATTACATTATCCTTCTGATGTCTAGGCACATGTATACTGAATGGATTATACAGAGTTAAACTGTTTATATTTATATTTCCAATTTCTACTAAAATAATTTAAAAAAAATTAACATTAATGTCAGAATTCTGGTTATCTAAAAGACAGGAATTTTTTTTTTTTAGCATCCTGCCAGATCCATCAAACTTGAGGGTCTTCTAAAAGGAAAAACATGCTAGTCTTGCACTTTCCACTAGAGAAAAGAGCTTACTGCTGTGAGAAGCAGTAGTCATTAAAAGAAGTCTTGTCACTTCTGACTTCCATTTAACAACAGAACTGCCCCCCATCAAAAAACAACCCCAAACTTTACTAACAGATGAAACCAGAAAGAGAAAGGTCTCTGTAAGAAAACTGTCAAAGAGTTGCAGATTATAAAAGAAACAGTGAAGAAAAAAGAGATTTAAAAAATATTTTCAGTTTAGAGAAACTCACAAGAGAACTGATAAAGGAGGCAGATGACATTAGATAGACTACACCATTGCATGGGCTATAACAACTTGGCATGTATCTATATACTTAAGTAGGAAAAAAATCCTGAAGTGCAAATGAGAAGATATTTCTGTTCACTTTTTCCCACACACAGAAAAAACAAAATCTATCAGTAGCAGCAGGATATTTATTTCAAGAGGTCAAATAACCATTCCAATTCAGGAGGAGCTGGAAGTTAGTTAAGCCACTGCTTCATCCCACCTGCAACATTAATACAGTGTGTGCAAGAAAAAAAAATTTTCATGAGTCAAACCCATTTTATTAGCGGTATGAGCCACAGTAAATGCACTCCTGTCATGCCACAGATTTTCCATGTTGTGGACATATAACTGTTTTAACGCATTATTTCAATTTATTTCATTCACAAGCAGAGAACATAACAATTCATAACTCTGAGAGGTGTCACAGCCCATTAAGTTTTGTGCTCAGAGGAAGGGTTATAGAAATGTACAGTGTAATGGGGTTTACTTAGATTTTTGTAGGTTTAACAAAAAGACCACATGAGCAGAAATAGAATGGAGAAAAAGTTAACACTTGAGACGTTAAAAATGTCCAACTGGCAATAAAAAAATGTATGATCATTATGGGAGGATAACTTAAGATTTAAAGATCAGCTAACTGCCCATACATTACTTCAAAAGGGTCAAAAAACCTACAGTGAATAATTTTCAATAGTTTTTGCTTTCAAAAAAGTTAGTGACATTTAAAAATACTCAAGAAACAGTGACTCAAATTGAACAAAAAAGGTTCAGAAATCTTCCTCTTTAAAACAACACATTAAGGAAAAATGAACAAGTGCTTTTGAATGTATACTCAAAGATTAAATTCTTGAAAATTATTGTTTTACAATCTCTTCAAAACAACATGATTGGAAGACAAAGTACTTGACAGCAAATGTGCAGAGGAGCATTTGTTTGCTTGGATGTAAAGATCACTATAGTGAACTGAAGTCTTAGCAATAGTGTCTGGAGATGTGATGCAAAGAGAAATGCTTTATTGAACTGTACTCTCTGAAAAGAGATGTGCCAAATTTCAGCTGTTGCCATCTTAAAAATAAATGCATACACACATATGCACATAGGTTATTTATATGATTTCTCCCTATCTTCCCCTGGAAAGCACACATAGATAACTATATTCCCTTTCTTATTTATTGCAACAAGTACTTTTTTGTACTTGTTGTTCCTGCCTGCATATTGATAAAAATGTGGCAAATTGTTCTGATGCCAGAAGTCTCCATTTCATTACTCCAGTTTCACATACAATACAATCCTTCCACACCTGCTCTCTTCCCTTTATCTGACTGAATCTCCACACTGTATCTCGGAGCAGGAACACCTCCTTGCTCAGGCCCAACCTTTCAACCCCAGTTGCAGTCAGTCTGCCTCCCTCAGTCTCACCACCACCACCAGCCGACAGGAGGATATACATTAAACCACACTGACAAACAGCTCTGCCAACATCCCCATTATAAACTGTCTTCTTTCGAAGAGTTATAAAAAAAATAAAATAATCACTTCAACCTGCTACTTGGCACACCAAGTAGTGAACATACCGGGAAAACACATCCAACACTGAAATGACAGGATTCACACAAATATTCAGAGCTGAATTATACGGTTTTATGTTTAGGCCACACTGCTTAGAAGAGTTTCATTTTTCCCAGCACAATTTTGCAGTTTGTTCATTGATAAGTAAACCAGGCACTTTTGGTGTTTGCATGGAAGGGTGGAGTGAGGCACACACAGAGCTGTGATAAAAGTGTGAAAATATCCTCTGAATATGCAATTGGTTTTACAAAACTGCAGTCCATAAGGATATGATCAAAACAATTATATTCTGTTTCTACAAAGTGGCATATACTTTGAAGATGTAGGTCTTCCTAACAAACAGGAACATTTAAGCACTTTTCCCAAAGTTATCTTCCTCCCATCCTCACTTTCTTCTGCTTACCCGTTAAACGGATATGCCCAGACTTTTTGGAATCCAATAACCATGGGCTCAATAGTTGAAAATATTCTGTGAAATATACTGCAGCATCTTTGCAATTTCTGCCTCTGAAATACTTAAATGCCTTGCAAACAGCATTTGTGACCCTCCCTCTCTTAGAAATGGGATGGTGGAAAGATGGTGGCTTTCAGTCCCATCCTACAGTATGGAACAGAAAAAAATCCTATGACCAGGATCCTATTTCTCTAAAAAAATTGCAGCATCATAAACAACCTCAGTGATATTAATGCTTTTGGAATAATGCTGCAGTCATTGTGAATAAAGAGACTGCAGCATCCTTATCTTCCGTGAAGACTTCTATTTGATGCCAGGAGGGGGAACTGAACTAGAGACATCTGCGTGAGGCAGAGTAGTCATACTGACTTTATATGGGCTCCATTTCTCTTTATTTTTAAAGATTTTCATTTTACTGTAGAAGCAAGATGAAAACAGTGATACCTTTGAATGTTAACAATACCAATATTTGAATGAAATCATGATATAAAGCTCACTACACTCTCTTTTGATCTCCTGATGACATAGCCATAAAAATACATTGGTTTACATTTCTGAAGTTAAGGCGTACAGATCGAGCATACTTCTGTATTGAAACATCACATGTTTAAAAACACTGATAGTTTACCTATACTTTTTTCAACCGAATGAACAGAGGATGGTACTACTTTGCTACTTCTGCTGCTTCTTACTGCTCTGACTGTTTGCCTAGGCAGCAATGTCTGACTAAACCCACCACCCAGCTTTGAAAAACTAAGTGTAAGAAAGTGCTGAAAACATTTTGAGTATGTTATTAGTCACAATGGAGCACTTTTCCCTTTCCTGATTGAAAAAAAAAATTCAGAACAAACAGCCCATATGGTATTATTGGTATCTGTAAATTGGGGGTTTTGGCATAGTAATATTGAAGATTAAATTGGATTTTGACCCGATACTAACTGTGCAACAGTTCCTAATTTAGAAAGACAGCAAAGGATTTCAGAATTTCACTTCATGTAGTGTGAAAACTAAGAACCTTGCACTGTATCACAATGTTAACATATTAAACTGTATCATCATGACAGACCTTAAACTTCCAGGTGAATGGAAACATTTGTTTGGAGGATAAATGCTGCTATTAATAGGATTAAAGACTCATAACTATATAATCCAGATATTCCTGGACAGTATAATTGACAGCTAACTTCAACAGTCACTGAAACAATAAAGCATCATGTAGACCAACCAGCTTATTTTTGATTCTTACAAGGAAAAAATGGACCACCAACAGTATACAATGATTACAGCAGATCACAAATGAAACATGAGTGAACATTGTTGCAAATATTGTAAACACCATACTGATATAAACAGAAGAACAGTCTGCAAAACATGTTAATTAATCCTTCTTTTGTATTCCACTCTGTCAGATCTGACCTATTGAAGGTCTATTAAAAAAAAACCAAAACAAACAAGCAAACAAACAAACAACAAACACCCCCCCCCCCCCCCAACCCAAAACAAACCATAAGTGGAAAACTCTCCCCCCGATTCCGCCAAAAAATTCAGGTTTGTAGTTGAAAGACTTAGATGATAGCATACAGGTTTTAAATATGTAAAACTCAGAGAAAGAAAATATACTATCGCCCATTGTGCATGGAATAAACTTCAGAAAGCAAAATTCATCTTAGATATAAAGAGCTCACTATAGTAATTACAGTGAAGCACCAGAAGAAACTGGTTGTAAAACCTGACAAGTTGTAGAACCTGCATCACCAAAGGTTTTTTTAAATTTAGCCTATCTTTAAAGTAGACTATGGTATTGATCCTCTTGCAGGGAAAGGGAGCAGGTTGAATGTCTTTTTGAACTCCCACTGATTTCACAATTATTATTTTAGATTCCATTTCAATAAATAGTATGGACCTTCAATATAAATAGCTGAACAAACAAAACCTGTTCTGTATTTTGAAGAGGCAAATATAGAAAACACAAGTGAACTAGTAGCGAAATCTCAAGGTTCTGAATGAGAAAAGACATGAATTCTTTCAAACTATGGTGGAAAACACATTTATATCCTGAATCTCCAGCCACTGAAAAAAATTTGTCTTTTTATAGAAGAATACTCCAAGTGAGTAACAACCTAAAGCTACTATTAAGAAAAAACAGAATCTACAAGAAAGAAGAACAACTGGTCTTTAAAAACTCAGGAAAAATGTCAATAAAAGGTAGAATCGCCTAAAGTCTATGCAGTTTAGGCTTTGAAAAACAATGTCCCAAAACAAAGAAAAACCTCCCTAAACTAAAATCAAAATAACAGTAAATAAGTGGTTTAATCACATAAAAAGTAAAAAGGAGACTGAAAACACCAAAGATGTACAAAACCTAAATTAAAACTTTGCCATCATTTTTGATAAAAGCAATGATGCTGATCACAGGTCAAGGGCAGAATGGCTTGTGAATGATGGCATGGAAACAAAATTTTTTGGCTTCCAAGGGAAAATAAACATGAACTTCATGTTATTAAGGGGAGTTCACTGAATTTCCACTTCACAGCTACAACAAAATTGGAATATGAAAATTATTTCAGTCCTACAGAGTTTTAAATTAAGTATATCAAATCAGTAACATGTATTACTAGAAAACAGAACACCAGTATCTATAAAGTAAAAAGGTGAACCATATAGCCATAGCCAATTATCCTCAAGTTCTGCATGTATTTTAGAGCACTAGAAAGATGACTTCCTCCCAAAAGATATCTGAAAAATGGGACAAAATTGTACATATGTTTACCAGACTCACCTGTTTAGTCTCTTTGAAGAGAACCGATTTTCAAAGGAAAACTAACAGATCTAATTTATCTGGCCATAACACCTGCTGCAGCACCAAGACTGAAATCACTGGCTGGCTGAAGAAGATCATACAATAACTTTCAAATAGCTAAGATAAAAATACATGATGCTGAAAGGTAAACTGTCCAAGAGGACAGAAATTCTTACATTTCCTTGAGAATTACTCTGGACATTAATTTTATTGAACTTTCTCCAATTAGTGGTGAGGGTCCAAGAAATGTTTTCTGATTAAGGCAGAAGGTAGGAAATTATGTGAATGCAGAAGCGACCATACTGTTTTTCAGAGATAATTCATTAATCTTGAAATCTAAAATTACAAATGAGTACAAAATGAATGAAACCAAGAAAATTAAAGTAAAACAAAATGCCATGAACCCAAGATATGAACTGATGGTTCCAAAATGACAGTAGAAAAAAAACCCCATCAAACCTCAAGACTTCTATCATTACTTAACTACAAGTTAATGATATGATACAGCTATGAACAGGGCACAAATGACTCAAGAAAGCATCAGCAGAGGTACTTCCAGCAAACACAGAGATCCAGTGTACAAGACACTGGATACATACCATCTCAAATACCATGTAATTTCTAGTTTCTCTTACTCAAAGATTAATTCAACCTAGAAAAGATTGCACGCAAAGGTGCTAAGAGGAAGGACCATGCAGCAAGACCAATTCTTCCTAAAGAAAGCTTAGAGTGTCTCTGCCTTAGTTTAAAACAAAATAGAGTTGTTACCACTGTTTCCAAAAGCATAGTGGAGAACATCAGGAAAGTAAAATACATAAACATTTAGTGAATGGACATAAATCAGCCACAAACAACTTAGAATGGGAAAATTATAGTGAATTTTCAGCCATCATAGAACGAGGGTCTGAAACACATCTTGAACAGCAGTGAAAGGGGAAGAACCACCCCCAGGTTTCAAAATGAAGCATCATAAACTCGCAGTCCTTAAAGATGTGGTGGTCTGTAGCACCAGGGGAACGGACGTGATCACCCATGAAGCCTCTTCTACTCTTATGTCCTTATATTATCTCATATCCTTATATATATCCACACATGAAGTGATTTGGTTTCAGCTACAGTAGCATCCACCATATAACATTCCTTCAGTACATCTACAATGCAGTATTAGACTGAGATGGCTATACAGCGTGACGTTTGGATGTACTAAGTCATTTTGAAGTGCAAGCATCAGAGCGAGTTCTTTGTCTTAGAGGGATTAGGAAAGGAAATGAGAACCTCTAAAAGATGAAACATGAGTACAACAGGCCAAAACCAGACTCTTTGCTTATTTGAGCACTGCTTAGCTAAGTGGTTACACTATTTTGATTTTCATATAATGCTTATCAAAACAACATTTAGAAAGACTGAATTTTGTTTAGTCTCTTTCCATGACCCAGCAACCTAGCTGGTGACGCAGGGTAGGAGTAGGGAAGACTGTCCCTACTGTCCACCAGAACTGCACAGAGGATGTGGTGGAAATGCTCTCTGTGGACAACGCATTTCAACAGTGGGACCCAAACATGGCTTTATTCAGAATTCCAGGCTGGCCAAGCATTAGCTCACCTTCAGAAGTATTCTTCTGTCAGCCTGAAAATCACTTAGCTGCACAAAACCCATGGATCTGTTACAGCTTAGAAATGTTTCCGTTCAGAAATGTTATGGTAATTGGAAGAACAGAAGAAAAAAAAAATCTTCTTAACATTAGCTTAATCTGTATATTTAAGAGAGCTTTGTAGAAAATTAGCATTGCTGCTTTTCTTGTGCCATCATTTTCTCCCTGATAAAAAGTCTCTCTTCAATATTAATAGCTGAACATAAGTTTTAATTGGCTTTTCTTTTAGATATTGTATACATATGTTTTAATTAATCTATTTACTGAAGCTGATGTGTCCTTCAGACTTCAAGCAAAGAGACTTCTCTAATGGTGTAACATGCAAAGAAAGCACTGTTTCCAAGGCACAGTTGCTTCAAAAGAAAGGAGACATATATAAAGTGGTTAACTCCAACACAACACATTCTTCTTACAGGGGATTCCTTAAATTCATACTTTATTCTATTTTCTGTTTTAGATTATAGCCTCGTAGTTCAGATTTGAAGAGTACAAATGTGTAGGTCTAGTTTCTAGCACACAAGTTGCTATTAGACTCTAGTTAATTAATTAAAAATTTAAACTCACCTTTCTCATCTTCAGCAATCACTTTATCCATTGCATACTCCACATCAAAAATATATCGGTAAAAGCAGAGCTGAGTGTACAGGGCCTTATCAGAATACTGTAATGTAAGAAGATGGTAATTAAAAACCCAACTCAAAAGTGCACCTCTTGCACCCATTTCTAAATCCACTATCAAAAGGTGATTCTTTCTGTTTTTTTCCTAACAGTTTATACATACCATTCACAAGAGATTTTGGAACTATTTTTATTACGTTGCAAAATCTCTTTACTACATCTCTACGCTTTTTCTCAGAATTTACACCAAGCATTTATATAAACCATACTAAACTTATCCATTCTTACAGAAAGAAAAATCGCATTTATCCATTATTCTAGATACGTGTATCACACAATGATGCTTTAGCAACAAAATGAAAGTCATAGGAATGATGGGACAAAGGAATAACTTTAGTGCTTTAGTATATTGTACAATGCCATGATCTCAAAAAAGAAAAAGAATTAACGTCTATTATTGATGAATACAGGTGTTTGGCTATATTCTCTCCCTTCCCGCACACACACACACACACACACACCTGTGGTTACATTAATTGTGAACATGCCATTCAAATAAGAACAGGTGCATATATACCTTTACAGCTATGTCATCACCTTGCTCTACACATCTGTGAAAGCTACTGAATGTTAGTAATCACACATTTAGTTCAAAAATCTGCAGGTGTGTACATGTGGAATACGATATTCAATTAAATGCTCTGAATGTCAGCAATTCAAGCCTCTGTGCTATTCCTCCAGTTCAAAAGTACGTGCCTGGATGCATTCGTGTCACTGTCGCCATTCTGTGTACTAGAAGATTGCTCAAATACATGAGATCCATCTTGCCCATGCTACAACAAAACCCTTTCAAAGTTAATCTTTTTGAACTCTTGTTCAATAAAACCACATTCCAGTCCCTGCTGTTTGAGATATTGGAGTTCAGATATTGGCCAACAATGGTTTGAAGAGTTGTGCATTACAAAAATCCCAATTAAGAATGAGATAACCGTAACAGCATCAAACGTGGAAGCAGTTTCCATTTTAATACATTTAGTACACATGTAGATATGTACGAACTCTTGAAGATTTTTTTGATGAGCTATAAACCCAATGAAGAATGTGGTTAGACCAACGTAAAACTGTGACTCAGTATACCACAAGGAACGATCCTGAAAATGCAGTGGAAGAGCAATGGGTAAAGTATTTCTGCTTATTGGAATTCTGCTTTAACTTAGCTTTTCACTTTTCTACCCAATCAGGCCAAGTTTTGTTACTAAATTCAGCTAATTTTACACTTCCACTGACATGTTATAAAGTATCTATAACTATTAAGCAACTCACGTTGAGACATTTGACAACTATTACTACTGCTTAGTTACTTTTTATATATTTTAACAGTATACTTTTTTCCACTTCATGTGAACCTATTTTAAAAAAAGACACACAGAAGCTTATTTTATTCCTTATTAGCTATTCTACGATATGCATCATCATTATACTATTATACACCAGTTATTTTTAGTAAATCCTGATTACTGCTTCCTGAAGAAGAAAAAAGGAGGACGACAGCGATTAAGTTATTTGTTTAGTTTTTTAGATTCAGCTGTAATTGCTGGTACACATCTCCCTGACTGCACACATGAAGCAGGTTGAATAGAACACTGAAATTACCTCCTTCATAATAGTTTGTTTTGATAATGTATTGTGTGTCGAGATGATGAGAAACAGTTGCTGTCAATTTGATTAGCCATTATATTTTTATGTTAATTGCCATTATTGGGTCCATTCTGTTTAGTGTCACCATAGAAGCCATACAATGTTAGCATAAATAACAAATTGGAGTAAATTAGGAAGATATATTTTTGCCAATTCATTTTAATTGCCCCTCAGTCCTTCCGTCGGTTAACGCAGCTGTTGACCCATAATAAGCGCTAGGTCAATATAGCTGCTTGTCAATTCAGAAATGCAAAGTGCTGTGTTGCTGGTAATGGATATACAACAACCTTTGCCAGCCAACTGAAGCAAACGAATGACAACCCACATGAAAGAATAAAGCATCAGCTATAGAGTTTAGTGACCTGATATTAGTAGGCAGGCTAATTGAAAGTCACTGCTTAAATGGGTAAAGAAAATACAAAAATCAGTATGTAAAAATGTATACATGCACACATAGACAGATATATATACACACACACACAATTTTTTTTTTTTTTTACTGATAATGTGCTAGTATCTCCTTCCCTTTAGCTTCCTGCCACATCTTAGAATTAGTAATTGGTGGAAAACAAAAGGGTTAGAAAATTTTAATGCAATCAAGTATGACTATCAAGGTATACTTATGAATCCAAGGAAGAGGTACCTTAAATTTAAAAGGACTTTAGGAATTACTTACATCATCACTTCTTATATTTCCTTAATTTCTGATAACCTGTAGGTTTAAAAAAGGGAAAAAAGCCCAATCCCTAAAACTTCAAACCCAAGTAATATTTTAGTTTTAATGGTGAATTTTTTGTGTAAAGAAAACCTGACACCCCTAACATTACTGTAACAACCTGGGCTAAATTTGTATCGCCATTTATGCATTCTTTTTTTCCCCATAAAAGACTGAATGGCGAGTACATGAAAATAAAACTCTGTTTTGAAGTACTTACTTGTTCCATGATGTTTGATTTCTTGATTTCATTAAGAACTGACTTCAGCAGATAAGTCTGCTTCTTTGACAGTTTCCATTCATGGAAAGATGACTTTGTTCTTTCCATGCGACCAAACTTTTTTTTTTTTAATTGCATTTAAAATAGCAATAAACACATGAAGGAACCAAGGGGGTATAGTTTGCATTCAGCAGTTATTCACTCCTTTGACAGACAAATTAAGCTTCTAATATAAAAATAACAGATGTAATAAAAAAAATCCATTGTGCTTGGCCAACAAAATATTAATTTTAAGAAATTCAGGTTTAATACAGTTGTAAAACTGTTTTCTGTAACATCAGGAGGACAACTGCAAATCTCCAACCTGCCTTCCCAGGAATAATTCAAGATTACACAGATTACATAATAGGAAACTGATGGTGTCTTCTTAACAGAACTGGTGAATTACAAACGCTGGAAAAGCAGATTTTCCCATGACTAAGCACAAAACTAGGGCACAAAATGCCCAGTCATGAAAATAAAATAACTTTGGTCAGCTACCACAGACGCCAGGGAACACTCACTAGGGCATACATTAAGAAAGGAGACTTCACAGTCGCAATGCATTTGTATTTCTGGAGTTCCTGAAGGTCAGCTGTGCCTCCACACGTGCCCAAGTCCACCCTGCTTGACTGCAATGAATATCTTAGTATTTGTCTTGTCCCTACAGCTGCTGATGTTTGAACAAGACACTGGTCTGAAGGGTAGCACCGTCTCTTCTCCTGTCTCACAAATGCCTAAAAACTCAGCTCTGGAGCAAGGCCCCCTTGTGCGCTCACTCCACCTCTCTCTGGCCCAGCAAACCGTGTGTTTTTTTCCACATCAAAGTGAAGTTTCAAGTGGAGAATAGTCCCAACTCCCTGACTCCGTAACGGCGTAGTCAGTGAGTAGGGGATTTTTCCAGCAGAAGCAGACACAGGTTTGCAACCCTTCTGGCAAGAACAGAGAATTGAACTTGGTTTTCTCAATTTTCCACAGAGAGGGTGGAAAAATTGCCAGTGTCCACCTTTCCCCCTCATTTTTAGAAATGCCAAAGCTCAACTCTCTGAAAGTAAGGGGACGTGGTAGATTTAACCATTGACAAGCATATTCCTACCGTAAACACAGTGCCTGAGGAGAACTTAAGAAGCACTATCTCTCACCAGCTTTTCTGTTATGGAAGAAAGGTTGGTGGCAGCTGCATTTAGGTGTTGAAATTAGAAGGCCCCTCCCTCAGTACTAGCTGCTTTAGATTACGTCTCAAGGAACTTCAGATGAGAGGCCTCATTCTCCTCTATCCTGTTAACAGGGTGCCTGAGTGGCTAACACACCAACCCTTGAAATCCATTCAGTATCTAAGGGCAGCATGGTGACCTAGAGAATCCAGGTAAGAAAGGTCTGAGGAAACAAAAAATGGAAAAATAAACAGAAGGAAAAGCTGATGGAAATTCACACCAGTGAGGTAGCAGAAGACTAAACTAATGATTCTAGCTCTGATGTTTTACTTACCTAGATACAGTGAAAACTAAATGCCCCTACTTAGATTAATTTTCTTTGAACCATTGTGAATTCCTCTATTAACCAAATAAAGATGTGATGGTCAATGCTTTTTAGATTACTCATATTCCCCTACAGTAGGTTGAAGTCTTTTATTTACTCTTTGGCATCTCCCAAATTCTTATACTTCTCTATAGTCCCACCACACTGACGACCCTTTAAATCTTTTCTGCATTCTCCTTTTTTTCTGCTCTTTTTCTTTCTTCTGCACCTGACTCCCTCCCATTTCTTCAAGCCCTCTGTGGTGGTGTTATTTTGTATTCTTTGTCATTTACTGTTTTCTGTTGTGTCACCTATGGTTTTATGGATGATGAAGGCAACAAGAAATAAAAAACACCAAACATGAAAAACTCCCCCTTCTAGTTCGCTAACTTCCCCTTCTGTTAGACTGCTTTGCAAAGGAGATAATTTCCACAGACTACAGAAGTTATTTGTATTACTTCAATTAATTATAATACAAAACAGTGGCACCACTTCATTAATCAGCTGCTTGAGAGAGTTACTTTTGTGAAAAGCCTTTTTGGTAATTTGATTAGAAAGAACAGTGGCTCCCACTACTGTGATATGATTCAGTACGTCCATCAAACAAATCCTTTAGAACTAGTTCTTAATACTTAAAAAACAGGAAAGAAAGAAAAGGAAATAGAAAAGAAGTGTCTTGGCAGAAAACTGTGTCTCAGACTCTTTCAAGGCTTAGATGTAATGGAGCAAAGCGTACAGGAAATACTTCAGTGCTTTGAGAGGCATTTCCTCCCCTCCCCCCTTAGAAAGATGCAGTAATTAAAACCTAATTATTATCTTCATTTTAAACAAAACCTAAAGTGAATACCAATTAATAACAACATACTAATGAGCATCTGCTGTGATGAAATTGAATATGAATGTGCTGCAAATTTCGGGTAATTTATTTTTTCGGGGAAGTGCCACTGGTCTCAATCTACTGCTCGAAGATTGTATAGACTGTACACATTTTCCATCGTGTCTCTTATGTGCAGCAATCTCTATTTGCAAAAAGAGGGCATAGCTCAGCTTCATAGATGTTTATGTATCCAAATGCTATCCACACTACAATGATTTCAAGGCAATGAACTGAGGTGTAAGACTGTGTTTTACACACCTCACATCATCTTTTGTAAAAACAGGGCAGCTGCATTGCACCAGGTTCACGCAGTCCCTATTCACCATCAGATTCTGAAGGCAGACACTCCTGCACGAAAAGAGCTCATGAAGTGTGAATTAATGTTACACTAAATACTCATAATGTGCATACCCCTCACCTCATGCCAGTGCTGATGTGTACTGAAGTCTGGTCTTGTGCATCACAAAACCTGGTTAAAACACAGTGCCGGTCTGTGTCAAATAGGCTGAAATAACCTGTGCACCTAAGATAACTACTTCACATAAAACAAAAAAGGTGAAATAAAAGTACATCTAAATTGCAGCCTTTATGCTTTAGCATACAAACAGTTTTTGAAAACTTACACCAAATTCCATTAAAAACATGAGATGATCAGTCACCATCTTTCCTGACAGCAGCATTGGTTACAAACTAAATGGGGAGGTATGGGGGTGAGTGTGGTTTCCTTCTTAACCCTCCAAACTGTCCACCCCTTCAATCAATATTGGGTTTTTTAGTGATTATGACTCACAGAGTCCATGAAAGAAGTAAAAGGAAACTGAAACAGATGTGGCAGGATTTGGATATGATGCAATTTTCCCTAGTACTTTAGTTAACATGGTCTGTATGATGAAAGAAGATATTCTTCCATATACATGCAGGCGTCAACAGAGAAAAAAAAAACAAACCAAAAAAACCCCACCAAACAAAAAAGCAAAGCACAGCAGAAGACTGGATATTCTTGTACATTATGAAATTTTTTTTTTCCCATTAAGTAACTGAAATGACAAGAACTTTTGCTTGTTTAAGTCCTGTTTAGCAACTAGTGAGAACGTTACAGAGGATCTAATTATAAAAACCAACTCTGGACTGCAATGCCAGCAAAAGAACAGAAAAGTGGGTGAGGAACTGGGTGAAGAACAGATGATGACACCTGCTGACAAGGGACATCAGACTGAATGAAGGGATTAACAGAATACCTCCGGGGTGGATCCTGACAATAATATTACTAAACATTTTGATTAAGAAACCCTGGAGAAAAAGTAGCTGGCTATTAACAAGATTTAGGAGGCATGAACATGGCAAAATAGAAAAGGAAGGAAATTTAACAAGCAAAATACTTCTGGCCATAACAAAGAAGCTGAATGAATTATCTAAAACTGGGTAGAGTCCCAAGCTGGAACTGTTCTGCTTTGAGGATTCATAAGATGACGCCTCAAGGTGTACGGCACAAACACGAAATGAACAGCAAGTGCCAGCTGACCAGGCACTACTTACCTGTACAACTCTGGAGGAATTGAAGGATAAAGCTGTTAGACCACCAATGGTGGTAGATCACCTCTACTTAAAGCTGGCAGTGTAAGCAGAGACATGAAATAAATCCTGTTCCTCTTCCTTGGAGATATGTCGTCTTTTAAACAAAAAGACTGAGTGTCATCTCTGCTTAACAAACATTTTCTCATTTTAATGATATGTATGCAATCCTCTCCCCTATTCCTGGTCTTGTGTGTGCTCTACTGCTCATCTGAGCGTGTGGTAAACCAAATTCGACTCACTAATCCAGCAAAAATTACTCACCTCTTTTCTAATCTGGCAGAAAACTAACCCCCAAAATCTAACTGCCTCCCTGTGTGGTCAACAGCTGGCACAAGGCAAAACAGCAAACTGCATGGTAGCTGATGTGAATAAACTAAACCAGCTACTGTTAGTAAGGGAAGATGGTATGTTCCCTTCCTTTTAGTTTTGGGTTCAAGCTCTGCCTTGCACCCAGTAGTCAAGCTAATCTGAGCATCGCAGTAAGACCTGGCAGCGAGAAAACAAGTCTTAACTAAGAATCACTCTTTTCTGGGGTGGGGGGGAACCACTTGCCTCACAAACCCTCAGTATACACGTCATTGTGAAGTGTTCTTTACTCTGAAATTTTCAGCATCAAGATGTTTATAACTCATTTTCTATGTTACCAATATTTAATATAATTATACAAGAGACAAGCATATAAAATTTGTGACTGAGTCTTGAACAAGACCAGGCACTATCTGCTCTGAGGTATCTTTTTTCTAAGAACATTATAACAGCAATCAATGACTAATTGTACAGAAATTAGCTTTAAAGACATTATGTATTGTGTACACATGTGTATATACATACGTCTGCACTGCATGTATGTATGTCTGCACATACATATGAACACAGACATTTTAATGAAAATACAATAGCAAACAATAAATATAAATTAGAAGTTTTAAAATAAAAATAAAAAAATAAAAAATAAATATTGTTCCACATTCTAAGAAAGAGCCATCAAAATGAATAATGAAATTAATAAATAACTGGTTTTCATACAGATAGTTTATTAAATTAATTAACAGGATCACATGAGGTGGTTAACTCCCATACTAGGAAACGTCATCAAGGTGGTCCCTTTGGTCAGTTCTTCCCTGCTAAACAAAACAAGGCTGACTAGTAAGCTCAAGCACTGAACTGTTACTGGCCATATTACTAAATTTTTAACATTTGCTGACTGAGTTTTGGGCCACAATTGACTATCTAGGACAGCAATACAGCATGGCTCAGGAGATGATGCACCTGGACCGTTTGTACTGGCAATACGGACCCGATTGCAATTCAGCAGTCCCAAGCTCTGCTCCAACAGACTTTGAACCCACAAGCATCCCCACATAATAAGCACGCAACACACTCTCAGCTTCAAGCTGCAATCACGCTGCCTCATGCTGTTTTAAAGCCCCTGAACCTATGAAATGTACACAACGGCCAATCACTGGTTTATGCATACAAACACCTGTAATCTTAGGTTTCTGGTCAGAGGATACTTGATGCTGGTACTGACACTGCAACAGAAGAAAAAGGTACAAAACTTGGTTTTATCCAAATAATTCAAGATTTTGCATTCTGAATCAGAGGAACAACATCTATTTTAAAAAATTAATTCATCTGTAATCTGCTTTATGGATTTGGAAAGGCTCTAGATTATTCATGTTCTCCCACTGAAAGCAGTATAATTGCATAACTGAGAAATTTGCAGGCTAACCAGCCTGGAGGCTGAAGATCAGTCCTAAACTGAGGTACTCTAGGATGGGGATTGTACAAAAATTCTCAAAACTACCATCTACAGCAGAAAGGTTAAGATTGGAGGTTTTTCCCATCAAATCAAACAAATGAGCTTTACTGGACAGCTGATGAAAGACAGACATCACTCTGGAACTGGACTCACCCAGCAGCACATACAAGCAAAACTACAAAATTGTATCTGCCCAAATGCATTGAACGTTAACGCAGAGAAGCACCAGCATGTGTTTTAAGAGCCTCCAATCAAGAACATTTGCACACTTAAGATAAATTGCTGCTTGAAATAAGCAGCATATACATATGCTCCTAAAACATATCCTCTCCTTGGTGTACAAGACAAATAAAATGTAAAAAAAAAATTAAAAAAAAAAAAAATAATCCATGTTTACATTTTTAAGAAAAAACCAAGCACTTTCAAAGTCACTCATTTCTGGATTTTGGAATTACCTGACCCTTGACAATCTCGGGTAAGAAGCAGTTAACAGAAAAGGCTTGTTGAAGCAAAATTAAAATTGAAAACCACCTCTGTAAAGCAAAGCTGTCATTCTGCTCTGGAGATAAAGTACCATGGCCAAGTACTCCCCACCTATCTTAAGTGTTACAGAACAAGCTAGTACAGCTCCAGAGCTCTGTCTCATTCTAGAGAACTGATGGATCTACTCATTGAATAAAGAGCACTCACAGCAGTTAACTGTAGGTCATCTGCTTATTTGAAACAGAAAAAATAAGCACATGCATAGGAACTCTCATCACTGAACAGAATTCTTTTATCTTTCAAGTAATTTCATATATTTCCATAAAAATTCTAAAACCATTATGTTCTTTCTAACAAACAAGAACTGAACTGTAAATATCCAGGAAACTTACCTTACTAAAAGACGTGTTACTATAATTGAAAGACTCAAACAATTAGGACTCTCTACAGCTGAAATCTGCATACAAAACCTCTACCCTTACTCATGGAGAACTGCTCCTCATGGAGAATGCAAGTCATACCCTATTTCTCAGGACCCACATTTCTCACAGGCGGAAATGAAATAAATCAAGTGGGTCCCAACCAGGAAGATTATATGAAACTGCCTTACTAGGAGTAAATTCTGCCTGCAGGCAAAGTATCTCTATAAGGTAGCTCCCAGTCCAGAACACAAATCAACCATCTATCAGCTGCACTCCTATTTCACGGCAAAGAGAGAGGCCATTACTAGAGGCCTGAGGCTACTAGAGGTCTCCTAGAGGCTTCTGCAGACTAGATACAAGGCTGCTTTTTTACCATCTTATGCAATTTGCTGACATGTTCAAGAACGGTTGTGTATTGCCAAGGATGAGCAAAAGGTTATTCCTCATTATCTTATCTGAGGCACATTTTGAATCTTCTGTCTGCTTGCGAAAATAGAGGATGCCACTTTTGATGTTCAGATGCAGGATGCTATGGATAACAATGGAAAAAGCTGATAGAACAAGCCCTGTTCTCACAGTCTAGACTGCAGTAGAGGTAACAAGTTTCAATTTGGAAGTAAGATATTTCTCTTTATAAAAATGATTTTAATCTAGGTCTGTATTTGCAACCTTGATTTTTATTTACTTTTTTAGAAATAAAATCTTTTCTCGCTGATTGATACACTTTACACAAACATTTGGCACTTGTCAGCTGTCCAGAAGCATACACAATAAAAGTGCAATCTGTGTAAGCAACTTGGCTTATACATATTTATTTAAATTACGATTTTGTTAAGAATTGGGTAACGTTGCATTTCTTTTCTGCAAAATAATTTACTAATATTTGTGAAAGCCTTTTTTTAACTGTATCTTGATTATCATTCAACAAGCACAAGTACAGCATTTAAAAACCGGTTTATTAGTAAATAAACAACACTATAAATAGGCTAGATACACAAGCAAATAAGCTTATCTAAATATGTTTTAGATGTAAAAGCATGCATGTGAAAACAAAACAAAAGTATCATTTACAGAGAGGGAACTAAACATCCTGCTTTGGATTACCATATTACTGTTTCTCAAGACTTCAGGACTCATTCCCTCGATTCTAGGTTTTAGCAAGAGAGTAAAAAGTTTGAAAAGCTAGGTTTCCGCCTTCAACTCCTAGTTTCTCAATTTTTAATGAACTATTCTTTGAGCTCAAGTAGTTAAATAATCTTGAAGCAAGGAATATATCTGCTGCAGAGGACACTATTTTGCCTAAAGCAAATTTGGCATTTCAGTAAATTCTAAAGGACTTGGAGTCAATGTTCCTTCTCGTTGACCTTGATTTTTCTTAAAAGACAATAAGGAAACTAGGCTGAGATATGAAAATGCTTCAGCTACTTATCATGCACCCTGAAACATTTTACTATTAGAAGATCAGAATCGTTAGAGATTGACTGAAGTCCCCATCGCTGTGGTACCAACAAGAGAAACAAGCAACTCCTGAAACTTCTCAGGCTAGGCAAGATTACTGCTTCAAGCTGGAAAGGCAAACAGACTTTCAGTACAGTTTATTTAACTTGCTTAACTCATTCTGGAGCCAGGATGTACACAGGTGACTCCTCTGTTAAATAAGATCTTTCCTCCTCTGTTTTGGTTAGATGAACTGTCCCCAACAGGTTATAGTAGCACCTATCTGTAGCAGTGTATATGATCAGCTTTATCAATGCAAGTCTTCATCTCATGTCTCTGAAGCAGCTCTCTCAGACTTTAATAGAATGGCCCTCGACTAAATGCTAAAGAAAAGTCATGTTATGCAGATGACAAAGCAAACTAGAGCATCTCTTCTGTGGTGGCACCGAAACATTAAGATCGGTTGTGTACAAAGGCACATCTCAATGATTTATAAGACAACTTTATCTACTACCCTAGATAACAGCAGCGCTTGACGTACCAGACACAACTCCAGTAGCTTATTATGCTGCCACCTGCTCCTTCCACAAATAGTCAGTGTTATGCACGATTTATCCCCATAAGCTTTCCTTTCTGGGCAAAACACAGGTTATTTTCAGCCTCCTTCTCCATAACTCAAAATGGATTCTTCAGCACCAAAAGTGGCATTGGCATCAGTGCATATGCTAATTTTGATGCATTTTATTTTTTAATGCCATCTTCTCTACATACATCTCTGGCATTGCCTACTAGTCTAACAGTGCTCTGGATGACACAGGATTCACCAGACAATGCATGTTGAAAACTGATTGTTATTGATGTCAATTTTGTAGACTGCTTTGAAAAAAACCCAGGGATTCTGTTCTGCATCCTTCAATTGGCAAGTCCAAACAGAAAGAGAGAAAGACACCAACCCTGAGATTATCCACAAAAAAAAAGGAATTAGTCCACCTAAGAACAGGCAAAGATTAGGTTTTCATTTTGTCAGCTGCTCTGATGAGTAAGGTTTACAGTGTGTGTACACGTTCCAGGAGAAAAAGTGTACATCAACCCCCCCACACACCCCAGTGAATTTTTATTCAAGAGATGCTGAATAAAGTTCAGAAAAAAGTATACAACAGTTTGGAGAGTTATTCTGAAGATTCTCAAAAGCTTCAAAAATTGTTCAAGGAAGTTATGTCCAAGCTACTGGAGCAACTTAGTAACACATGAAAAAGTAAACACACTTACAAATTAAAAAATTATCCTCTAATAACATGACATGAATGATCTAAATCACCTATTCATTTTCATGGGACACCCCAAAACATGCAGCTAATCTGTAATGAGTTTAATAGTTGTGACAGATACAGCTCTGTAGCTCATTAATAACTGTAATCTGTATAGTCCTCTTGTGATAGTTTATTGTTTCTGGTGTGGATATGAGGGACTACATGCTACCTTCCACAGGTGCCTCCCATGTAACACAGTTTAAAAAAAAAAAAAAGAACAAAACCAGAAATGCCCATCACCATGATTTACTGTAACTAGACCCTCATAATATGAGCAATAGAACTTTCTATACGTAGTTCATGAACGTTAATGATTCTGTGTGTAATAATCACAGCTCTGGAAATGATCAACTGGCGACTTGACATGGGGTAGGGATGGAGCATAAAAGAGTGAAGCTGCCATTTTTCCAGTTTCCCTGCTTATTATTTGAATGTTGTCTCCTTGTTTCTCACAAGTGCAAGGAGTCCAAGCTGGTTATTACTGAGTTATCGTCACCCAAATGAAACTATCAGGTTATTATTAAAATTATTCCTTGCACTGTCAGTTATCCTAACCACAGATATTAGACGAAGACCTAAGAAATAAATTTTACACAAAATATATGAAGAATGGATACTTCCAAGCAAGGCATCCCCACTAAAGGAAAAATGTCTGCAAACTGTTAAAAAAACCCCTTGTATTCTTAAGAATACAGACTGCCTTAAACAATCGTCTTCAATGGATTCAATCGTAATGTTTCCACACTGAGAGAGATTAGTGACAAACAATAACTGATTTCTCTAATGGGAAACCCTCTCAAAGTGATTATTTTTACATGTAGCTGAAAGAAATATTGGTTTAAATAAAAATAATAGGTTTCTTGTTGCTGGAGAAAAGCAAAAGGTGTTGAACCATGGTAGCAACCTATGCAATAATTAGCTATGACTGAAAGAGTTCCAATTACAAAGTATGCAAAATGGTGACTGGAGTATTTTTCATCATGGTGAGTATTACTCTGGCAAGTTATGGCTCTGACAGAGATGAGAGAAACCTTGGACACCAAGAACTCTGGTGAACCCAGGTAAAAATGTGAAATGCTACACACTCACAAAAGTGACAAAAAGTGATCTTTCCATAGTTCCATTCTCTAACAGAAAAGGAACTGTTGGTATTTAAGCATTAGACAAGGACAGAGAAGACCTGTTTTCCACCTCCATTTCTGCAAAGAGCTGCATACCATTAGGTGAATCTCTAGGCCTTCTGGTAACTTCAGCTCCCCTTCTGTAAAGTTAGGGCATCTGCAAACAGTGTTGGGTGTTAATAAAAAAATTACGAAAGCAGTGAGGCACTAGATACTCTAGCATCATCTATTAAAAAAAACCCAACAAACCAACAACCCACAACAACAAAACTTCTGAAGATTAGCCCTCCCCTCAGGGGCTAGAATTCAGTTTGGGTTGTTTTTTTTTTTTGCCTTGGACATACACTTCTATCTGGGCAGAACTCTCTGGTTCTATTAGTTTTGAGTGTTCACGTTCAAGAAGTGAAGAAATCGTAAATTTAATCATTCAAACTTTACAACAAACTCTTAAAAATAATTCAGACAGACAAACTGCACGCTGCTGCTTTGCCCTTCTTTTGGCACCAAAACAGTGAAGCAGGTCAGGTGCTTCTTTAAGAATTAAATATTATTTTACCAAATACAAATTTTATTATTTTACCAAATACAACGGAAAAGACAAAAAGTAATTTGCAAGGTTCCAAACTGGCAAAGCAAGAGATCTTGTGACAACAGGTCTTCCAGACAAAAATCTGCAGGAAGCTCAGAAGCAGTGTCTAACTGACAGCAAGCCTCACAGGAAAACCATACATCTACTTTGCCATATTTCTGAGTAAATTCCGGAGGGTAAGCTGGAAAAGGAATGTGGTGTGGTTATTAATAGCATGAATACCTCGAAGTGCAAGGGATATTTTGTCTCTAGGTCAAAAGAAAAGCAGCTGGTTGTAACAGGAAGACATGGAACACCCCTGTGAAAAGCCTTCCTTAACAGCAATCTGCTGGTAAGAGCAACATTTGGTTTGTTTCACGCTTTTTATGAACTCATTTTTTAAATAATTTTCTCACTTTTGTCACAGAGTAGCAGTCTAACAATTTGTAACTAGTAGCTTGTAATTAGACAGACAATTCATTTCTCTGATGATAGCACTGAACAATTTCCTGAGAAGTTCAGTGTATCTGATACAAAATTGGATCAGATGCTTCAAATACTGGACTTGGTGTCCCCCAAGGGAAGTTAAAATGTGTAATCAATGATTGTAACATTTACTGTTCTGAACTTGAGATGCCTTAATGAGGAGTTCAATGATACAAGACAAACCATCTTACCATAAACAAATAATCCTGGGAGTTAAGAAGCCATACCAGAAACATCTCCCTCCTTTCTAGTGATCACGCAGAACATAGGGGTACTGCAGTATAAAGCTACACGAACCTTCAAGCTATGCACTCATGTATATGTTTCAAAGGTGGGAATCCATTTAGCAGATAAATTGAGAAAGAAGAGAGTATGCCCTCGAAGTGTAGAAAAGGAAGGAGCTTCCTCGCAACACTTCCTCCCCTCTTCCGTACGCCAGTGATTGCAGCTACAGCAATGCCATAAAAAGACAACCCATAACAACAGAAAGGAGGGGAACAGAGAATTTCTGTAACAACCTCTACTAATTGAATTTCATCCTCTTCCCGAGGAACCACATTATTTTTCATCAGATACCAAACAGACCCATCCTGAAACTGCACAACATTGCAGTTCTCTGCATCAAACCTCTTCTTGAATACACAATATTAGATGCCAGCCAAATCTACCTATGAAGGAATAAAAGTAGAGAAACAAGCTAGGTTTCAGTAACCAAAAAAAGCAGCTAAGCAGACTGCCTGTCGTGATATATAGTTTAGAGAAATTCAGAAGTGATCCGACCAAGTAAAACCGTTAGTAGGCACGATGCTGGCTCTCCTTGGAGCTACTCCTTCCCAACACTTCTTAGTGGGTTGATGCTGTGGCAAGGACCCACTAGTGAACTTGGGTTACTGCCAATCACAGTACTCCAGCAGAAAGCGAGCTCTTGAACAGTGGATTAAGAGATACTCGTAATCGGATTTCTCAAAGTCTAACACAATATAAGTAGTTTTGGCCATTTCACCCTCAAATGCATCTCCAACCCTTCCCCCATTAAAAAACAAAATTCGCTTATGTAGACTGTATAAAAAGCTTGTAGGAAGCGAAACATAATAAATCTTAAAGGGAACATAAATCATGAATAATTAAGACATTTGTTAAGCTAATAAAGTTGTATTTCTGGGATTTAAAAGACAGCAAACACAAAAAAGAAACCTGAAATTTGGGACCAGGGAAAGTACTCACACATACATACAATAAAAATGTCAATCATGTAATCTTAAATAAGTAAGACTGGAAAAAAATGACCTTATCCTTTACAGTATCATCAGCACCCAGTGCCCAAATTATAGGGAATAAAAAGATGAACAAGAAAGAGGACATTTCATCTGAGTAGAGAAAGAACAGATTGCCCAGAGTAGCTGCTCTCAGAGGGTTTAGTAACAATATTTAGAAAAAGTAATAGGAAAAAATGTAGCTCTCAAAAGTTTCTGGCCTAAGAAAAGTTAGATTGGCTAATTAGCCATCTTTATAAGCTAGACAGGATGACAAGAGCACCTAATGAAATGTACTTACTGCAAAATACAATGTCAATAATCATTGTTATTGTTTTATACTCTTGTAACTTTTTCCTTTAAAAATTATGATTTTAACATTGTTATTCTTAAATCTTATATAACTAAAAAGCTCATTCCAATTCTGCATAGCAAGGCAGCTAATTTCCACAGGTATGGCAACCCTGACAAGCCTGCTCATGTACAGGCCAGGTCCACAACACACATCGAGGTAGCCAAGAGTGCGCCTGAATCAAAGGGTGCCAAGGGAATTCTTCAGAAATACTACCATTCGCCTTCTGCTCTCCACAAGGAAACTGTTTAGGATTTTTCATCTTCCTGATAAATCTAAGACTCTTGCTAGTAAGGGTGCACACACGTCAAGTTTAACGCAGCCAAATACAGCCAGCTGGGAAAGTTCAGTATTTCCCTCTTTCTTACAGCTTTTACAAAGGACACATTTTTCTTCATTGGTTTTTCCTTATAACCTTTCATCTTTTATTCACCAAATTTATATATCCCACTCAATTTTATCTTCACTGTGTAAGTCTGCAACAGAAATTGTCTGTTGAAAGGATGTCATCTTTAACATGTCATTTCTTCACAAGGCTTCAAGATTACACTATCTACGTTAGGTCATCAGTAACTTTTTGTAAGGTGATGTACTGGATGTGTTCAGTCAAGAACTGCCAATTCTCTTGTTAAGGTTTACACAACTACAAGGAAACACTACAAGTTCAAAAAAAACTTTTTTTTTTGCACAAAGTTGGGGGAGGTGTGGATTTTAAAAAAATATTTGTGTAGCCAACAATCAATAACTTTGTACATACAGTACAGCTAACCAGAGGAGCGGTCTCAAGAAGAAAATTCATTTTTATCACAGCTAGCTCATTGCTCGGAGCTTCTATATATTTCTGCAATTGGGATGAGGAATGAGGCTGAATGCTAACTGGAAGACATAAATTAGGTTAGATAACAACAACCTTGTGTGGCAGCAGGAAAGCAGCCAAACCTCATACTATTTATTATCCATGCCAATAGACTGTTTTGTTAGGTGAGGACCTTTGAGTGGGTTTCAGCAAGGGGAAGAGCATGCTAGCCTTCCCATCCTTATGCAGTACTCCTCTATATCATGCGCTAGCTGGAACCTCTGAGCTGTCTTAACAAGATCTCCCATGATAAAACTTAGCTAGCAGGATTAGAGCATTGATGAACAAAAAGATAACAATCTGAGAAAATGGCACCATTTTCTTATCCATGTGGAAGTACAGAAAATTATTCTTTACCATTTCTGCTGCTTGGGTTTTCAGAAGCATGACATTCAACAAATCATCTAGATCATGAGGACAGAGTAATCAAATGCACATATGCCTTTTCAAGCAAGAAGTTTGACTACTTCTGTCAGTCCATCCAGCGCATGAACAACAGACTTCCCATGTTCCCATGAGAGAACCTACGGAGCCAGAAAGCATTTTCCCTAAGTATCTCATCACAGGGTTATAAAAAAACTTAAAAGTAGTTTTTGCAGGGTTGTGCAAGGTCTCAAAAGGAGTTTAAGGTTTATGAGACAGAACATGAATATTTCAGTTTTGTCCAGCACCGGGTGATTAAACAAGATAACCCATTCTTCAGGTCAAATTACGCTGAAGGTTTCACATAGCACCATAACTGCCTTAGCATACCCAAAACTTTTCCACAAAGAAAAACATAAGACTGAAAAACCCCTCATACATGATGAAATCCTTTATCATTACCATTTAGCTCCTAGAACAGAGCTTTAACAAATGCTATTTCATAGCTTCTGTAACTTTCCCCACTTTCTTATGCTCTAAAAGGAAATGTCATTAACAATACCATCAAAATATCAAGAAATCCAAAACGCTGGTGAATTCCTTCACACTTCATGAAATGCCGTCCCGTGTAAGAACCAACTCCATAGTAACTATTCTTATTAGAAGTTAATTTTTCTCTACCAGCCCTTCTCTGCTTGTTCTACCATTGTCCAGTCCTATCTTGCAATTACAGTTGATTTCTGCACAAGAGATCTACCAAAAGCACAAAGTGTTTCTAGACAGTCTTCCTCATGCTGGACCTGTCTCTAGAAGTGAATAAAGTGCTATCTTTGAGATGAGATGAAGGTGACGTATGGCCATGAAAGGTCCTGTAGCACCTTTTGTTAAGTTCTGGTGGTTTATCCTAAGCATCTTGGCCAAATTAACTCTACTAGACTACAATTTGCTCAAATGCTTCAAGCTCCCTTTGCAGCTTTGTTTGATACAGTATTCTTCAGGTCTTGCTCTTAGCTGCCACGCGATGTTTCTCTAGGTTGTTAAACAGCTGCCGTGTTCAATCCTTGAGGTAGCTGCACTTCAGTGATAAAGTAAGTGAACCTATATATAGTTTGTAAATCCATTTGTTATGTCTAAAGTACTTTGAGATTTAGAATGTGCAAGAATGCACATATATTAAGCTTTTTAAACTCTAAAAAGGGGGGCTGCCATAACTGGCAGGATCCACATTCAGTCACTTTGTACTTAACGGTTTGAAAAAAATTACATGCAAATTATTTAGAATTTTATTCCACTTTTCAAAGCATGAAGTTAAATGTTCCCATTTCTAAAAATAATAATAAAAATCAATAACTATTATTCAGTATTCATTTGATATTCCACAATGGACCACTGTGAATTTGAACTCCAGGAAAGGTTGCTGTTTCAAGCCTCCAAAGGGTTATTATGTAAAGCATAGAGAAATAATAATTTAAAAACATGTTAAAAAAAAAGCAGAAAACATCCGTTCTTTTGAATTATAACTAAAGATGAGAAAAGACAGAAGGGAATTAATTAGAATTGCCAACTTACAGTAATAATGGTACTGATAACAAGACAGATAGAGACAGGGTCTTGCTACAACAGGTAATA